>APFE031413815.1:0-19288 GCA_000404065.3 Pinus taeda | reverse complement strand
TTCACCAAAGCGCTTGGAAGAGAAAAGCTTGAAAGATTCAGAACGATGCTTGGACTCACCAACATCCCTTCAGATTAAGGGGGAGAATGTTGACACCTAATCTTCTGGAATGTGAACAGTCATCAAGAAGATGAACTGATGAGTCACATTCATGTGTATATAACAATAGCTACCTAATGAAATATACATATCAGTTTTTCTGGAGTTACTCCTGGCCTGACAAGTTTTATGACCCTGAGATCCATGGTGGAGGAAATGTATAGGGACTTAGAAACATAGAGATGAGGATTCATCAAGCTCCAAACAAGACAAAGGAGTAGAAGAATCTCTCCTCCATGACCACTCTAAATGCAAAGGGAAAGAAGACAAATTTCTCACGCCTCCTAATAGCCCTGAAAATAAAAAGAAGACATGTTTGATTAAATTAGATGTTAAATTTGATTTACCAATATATGATGGAGAGTTGAATGCAGAGAGGCTGGATAATTGGATCAGACAGATTGATGTTTATTGCAAAGTGCAGAGCATTGACTTAGATAAGAGTAAGATTCACCTGGCCAGCCTACGCCTTGGAGGCACTGCCTTGGTATGGTGGGAAGGCAGGACATAAGCTGACATGAAGAAACATGGTAAGATTCTTTCTATCTTGAGTGAATTTGTTTCTGCAATTAAAAAGCAATTCTATCCACTAGCCTACATGCAACAAACCGTGATGAGCTGGTAAAATCTTCGACAACTAAAAAGGCAAAGTGTACAAGGTTACACCCAAGAATTTAGGAAAAGAGCTTTGATTCTAGGAATTTCTTTAGACTCACCTGAGACTCTATTGAAGTATATACATGGTCTACACAGCTACATGAGGCACACTATCCTCATGTTTAATCCAACTAGCATAGATGAGGTATCCGTTCAAGCTACGCATCTAGAAGCTAGAGTTAAGAATGGGAACCCAGAAGTTGGGGGATCATCCAAACCCACTGCAAGAAAAAATAAGGAGAAAAGAAAACAAAAATGAAAGAGAGGAAGACAAACACTGTACAGAAAAGCAAGTCTTCATGCACTCACTGTAAGAAGGATGGGCATGATGATGAACACTGTTGGATTCTGCATCCAAAGCTGAAACCTAAGAAGTTCGAGGGCAAGAAGAAGAAGACTGTTGTAGCTATTCAAAAGGATTTGAGGTCAGACTCAGGAGATGAGGCAACAATCGCAACCACAGGTATAAAAGGTAAAAATTCTGAAGCATCTACTAGTAATTCTGCACAATCTACTGATAATGAAGAAAATGAGAGAAAAAGACATGAGATTTTTCATATTCGAGTTACTTCCAATCATCAAAAGATTGATACTTTGTTTGATGGCTCACAAGTAAATTTAATTTCCAAAGCAATTGTAAAGAAGTTGGGATTACTAACCACACCTCACAAGAAACCATATCCATTAGGTTGGCTATGTGATAAAGCAAAGCTACAAGTGACTAGACAATGTAAACTTAAGTTTTCTTTTGGGTCAACATTTGTAGATGACATTGAGTTAGATATAGTTCCTTTGGATATATGTGGAATTGTTTTAGGAAGTTCCTACTTGTATGATAGAAAAGCTATTTTTTATAGAGCTGAGAACAAGTATCTACTCGTTAAAAATGGAATCAAATATATTGTAAGAGCTTATAAGCTCAAGAATAATTATACTCTGATTAACTCAGGGTAGATGAAACAAATTGTAAATTCATGCAAACAATTTTTACTGATGGTTGTAAAGGAAAAGAAACTTGATAAAACCAAGGTATTTGATGGTTGTGATGCTTAATAACAAGCTGATTTAGAAAAATTTGTTTCATAATATGATGTATTGTTTCAAGAACCTAAAGGTCTGCCACCCAAAAAGGAAATAGTGCATGATATTAATTTGTAGCAAGATGCTCCATTGCCTAACATCAAAATGTACAGGTTGTCTGCTTTAGAGAATGCATAAATCAAGAAGCAGGTATAGGAGCTGCTCGAGAAGGGGCTCATTAAACCTAGCACATCACCATGTGGGTCTCCAATTGTTTTGGTGAAAAAGAAAGATGGCTCATGGAGAATGTGCATTGATTACTGAGCACTGAATAAGATAATGATAAAAAATCGTTATCCCTTCCTTGCATAGATGATCTATTAGATCAATTGAAAGAAGCTGTTTATTTTTTGAAGTTAGACTTGCATAGTGGCTATCATCAGGTTAGAGTTGTAGAGCAAGATGCATGGAAGACTACTTTCAAAACAAAGCAGGGATTGTATGAGTGGCTGGTTATGCCTTTTGGCTTAACTAATTCTCCTACTACTTTCATGAGAGTAATGAATGATGTGCTCAGACCTTTTCTTGATGATTTTGTTATTATATATTTGGATGACATTCTTATATTTAGAAAAATGTGGGAAGAACATTTAAAGCATGTTAAGCAGACTCTAGATGTTTTGAAAAGAGAAAATCTTTATGTTAAACTCTCAAAATGTGAATTTGGAAAAACATCTTTGAATTTTGGGACATATAGTAGGGGGTGGTGAATTGAAGATAGATCCCTCTAAGGTTGCAGTCATTGTAAACTAGCCTAAACCCAAATCTGCTACAGAAGTCAGAAGCTTCTTAGGAGCAACACAATATTGAAGAAAGTTTATTTCTAACTTTTCCTTAATTGCAGATCCCTTACATGTTTTAATAGGATTGAACAAGATGTTTCAATGGGGAGGCAAACAGCAGAAAGACTTCGACATCTTGAAAGAAAAAAATGGTACAACACCAGTACTAGCACTACTCGATCTTCAAAGACCATTTGAGATTGAAACAATGCCAGTGACTATGCCATGGGAGCAGTGTTGATGCAGCATGGTAAAACCATATGTTATCATTTTGAGACATTTAATTTTGTAGTAGTTAACTATCCCACATACGATAAAGAATTGTATGCATTAGTACAGAGCGTGAAAAAGTGGAAACATTACTTAATGGGCAAAGAGACAGTTATACAGTGATACATATTGATCATCAACCACTTCAATATCTACACTCCCAAACTAAGTTGCGGCAATCAAGACACTATAGATGGATGGGTTTTCTACAACAATTTCATTTAGTCATCGGATATAAAAAGGGCATACAAAATAAAATTGTAGATATGTTATCTAGACCAATTATAAATGCATCTACTATACTTAAGCATAATTCAGTATTGCATGAGAGCTACATTGAACAATATGCTCAAGATATAGATTTTAAATATGTATATGCAAATTTAAGTCAAGGAAAACAAGTAGAAGAATTGGATTATCATGTTAAGGACCAACTCTTGTATCATTTTGGGAAGCTATGCATTCCACAAACTGAAAGAGTAAAGATAATTCAAGCAGCACACACTTCTCTAATATTAGGTCACTTTGGTGTAAGTAAAACAATTGCACAACTGCAAAGGTTTTGTTATTGGCCAAAAATGAATGAGACAATTTCTAGATATGTAAAAGGGTGTACCATGTGTGTAAAAAGCAAGCCCAACAATAAAAAAATAGGTTTGTACACTCCACTACCAGTTCCTTCTCATCCTTGGGAAAGTGTCTCCATGGACTTTGTTGGAGGACTGCCTAAATCTAGGAAAGGTCATGGCTATTTATATGATGTTGTGGATAGGTTCAACAAAATATGTATTTTAATACCTTGTAACAAACAGATTACAATTGAACAAACTGCAAAGTTGTTCTTTCAGCATGTATGGGTTCATTTTGGATTACCCACTTCCATAATATCTGATCGAGATACCCGATTTGTTGGGAAATTTTGGTCAAGTTTGTGGGAATTGATGGACACGAGGCTGAAGAAGAGCACAACTTTTCACCCTCAAACAGATGGCCAAACAGAAGTGGTCAACAGGATAGTGATCCAGTTGCTCAGAGGCTATTGCAACAAGCATCCCAAACTTTGGGATGAACATTTATGTTATGTGCAACATGCTTACAACCGAGCTAAACATTCTTCTACACAGAGATCTCCTTTCGAGACCTGTTTTGGTTTCACACCAAGGTCTCCCTTGGACTTTGTCTTTGGTAAAGACATAATAGTTGATGGACACAGTGATGTGGACAAGGCAACCAAGTTCATTGAACAAATCCAAGAGATGCACCAGGCAGTATAGGAACAACTAGAAAAGAGCCAAGCCAAGTACAAGGCAAGGCATGACATGCATCAGATGGAGCATAGTTTCCAAGTTGGTGATCAAGTCTGGCTGTATATCAGCAAAGACAGAATGCAAGGTCAAGGTAAGAAGCTAAAGCCAATAAGGTATGGACCTTTCAAGATACTTGAGAAAATTGGTGAGAATGCTTTTCGCCTTGATCTACCAGCTTACATGCACATCTGCTCAGTCGTTAATGCAGACAACTTGAGACTATTTGAACCTTCATTAATCAAAGATCCTGAAGATCAGAGTCAATTGCTTTCTATTGATGATCTGTTACCTGAATATCTTAATGAGTTGCAGGAAGATATAGTTATGGACAGGAAGGTAAGAACTACACATAGAGGGAATGCTGAGTACCTCAGGATCAGACTCAAAGGTTCAAAACCAAGTAGTGAAAAATGGATAGAAATTGAGCAAGCAAGGAATCGATACCCTCACTTGATTGATGCTTAAAATAAAACTAACTTTTGGTGGTCCAAAAGCTTTTTCAGAGGGAAGGCTGTGATCTGAATTGGATCGTAAAACACTCTCTAAGTTTTCATGACTGTTTCAAATTATGCTAAAAGATTCAAGTCCTAGAAAAGATCAAAGCTATCAAAAGGAATCCTTGTAACAGTTGCAATTGTGGCTAGAGTGGAGCAACGAGGACCCTCAGTTGAGCGCGCAGACCGTTGGCCCATGGTAACGCGCACTGGCAAAAACTGGCAAAAAGGGAGGCCAAATCAAGAAATGGGGGTGGTTTCTGACACGCGATTAGCGCTGAAGCGCTAATTGCATATTGTAGGGTGTCCCCCTCAGTGAAGGAAAGCCTCGAAGCACTCGGACCCAAAATCGCTATGAAAAATGGAAAAGTATCTGTTTTGGTTCTGTAGCGCGGGGTTCCACAAACCGGCAGGATATCGGAAAGCCTCCAGGCAGTAAGTAGTTTTAATTGAGTCCCGCCCGATGCCACACATTGAGCGACACGTGTCCGGCGGATGAGAGAAAAAAACCGCCTGCATCGGACGGCTAAACATCGTGTGACTTGTCCGTCCGATATGAAGGAAGATCGTAGGATCTAGGGGGCCTAGATCAATAGTGGAAATACGTCCCAATGACTGACCGGATTTGACAGGTCGAAAAGCAAGATGACAGGGGATTTGAAGTCCGACGTGGATGATGAGTTGGAAATCACGGGCGATCTTGAAGCAAATGAAATTAACGACCATTCAAAAATGATTCAAGGAATTTGACACCTAGTTCGTTGGGAAACAGGTGGCCACCTCCTTGCGAGGAATTACCCAGTGATGATGACGCAGAGCAGAGGAATTCGAACAAACAGAGGTAAGGAAAACATAAGGTCGGGAAGCGGAAATGAGCAGTCAAAAGAAGAGACTGGCTTGAAAGCCATGAACTGACAGAAGCAAAAAAAAAAAAAAAACACAGATAGGCACACAGAGAGACGCAAGAAGCTAATAGCAGAAAACAAAGAGTAGGAGCTGAGTTGACCTGAAGGCAACATCGAGCCAGACAGAGCCAGAGAGAGTCAGAGAGTCTATGTACTCCATTGAAGGCTTGAGAGGTTCAAGAAAACTCCTTAGCATAGGCCTATCATACTACTGTGACCCTCAGAGGTCGAGTTTCAGTATGGAGAGTCTATGCACTCCAATCCTACTGACTTCATTTTGTTTAGTGAGTCTCGAATCGAGCTCACTATTGTAAAAACTCTGCTTGAAAACATAATAGAGAGGCCACCACTGAAAGGATGGACCAGGAGACGTAGCCGAGGAGCATTGGGTGAACTCCTTATTAAATTTATTTTGTTTACATGTTTGACTATTATGTTTTCTCTAATTGCCTCAGTGTCTATGTATTCTAGCAATCTTATCGATCCATTGCATAAGTAACATAGGCACATCCATGCACATGTGTCTATAATACCTTTAATTCTTTGTCTAGATAAATTCCAGATCACTTACAAAGGTGCCAATCTACTACAAAGTGGTCAAAGCAAAGGCTTGACACTAGACTTGGATGGCCCAAGAAGGAATATTGCAATGGTAGAGTTTCTAGAGTAATGAAATATAGGTTCCAGAGTAAGGAGCATAACAATATGACTGTACCACATGGAGCCAATATCACTGGGTACAATATAATGGTTGTATAGATCCAATCCTATGATATGTACGTAATGGCTTGAGACAAGAGCAACAAATCTATGTTAAGAGATTGAGGTTGGATTTTTGAAGATGCAACTTGTTAAATAGGACACCATCAGGATGATGACTAGACATCCCTTGAAAAACTCAGTAAATGATATCTACAAAAGCACATGGCCAAGTGATGCAACCATGATTATGAGGGGGAATCTCTCAACTGAGTCTATTGTAGTTTGAATATATTTTCTTCAAATTTTGAAATGGTTATAATATGTTGATAAATAAGAGCATAGGCATGTTGAGATGGAATGGGAATAAATAGCTAGATTACATATTCTCTAAATAGGCATGAATATTGTGAGATGTTAAATGCATAATTACATGCCATGGTGCATGTAAATAATTATTGAACATACATGTGATATTCTTATGAATTTAGGTAGTTCATTGTCATAAGATGATTAGGATGACTAATCATGGGATAATGATGAACATGTAACCAAGAAATAGGTCAACTATATGGCTAGAGAAGATGAGGAGAATGTTGAATAAGATTCTTGTGGAGACAAGGCTATAGATAATAAAGTATGATCAAGAGTTTGGTGAAAAGGAGTGTAAGAACCCTCCTTGAGACACTAGCTAACAAGGTAGCATCCAATAACTACTAACAACCATGTAGGTATGTGATAGTATGCTAAAAATATTGAGAGGAAATCAGGTAAGAATTTAATTATTAAAAATTTAATAACAATATGGAAAGTAAATCAAAAGTTGTCTTTGATTAGGCTCTAGGTGACATTGATGGTCACTTGATCATTCTAAGATAATTGTAATAAATGACTTATTTGATGGTTATTGTCATATGAAAGAGGAAAACATGTTGTACCTATGAGGCATGTCATTAAATGGCTATAAGTTCTTGTAAGAGGTTGTTTTTACATTTCATGAATGTATAGGGATAATAAGAAAGATGTAGGTAGTGCACAAGCATCATAATGTGCATGATTGAGAAATTGTTTGAATGCGTGATTTAATGCATAATGTAAATGCATGATGATTTTTTTTGCATCTGAAATAGATTGGTAAGCATTTGAAATCATTAGAGTTGGTACTAACTCATGAAACTAAGATTATCTCAGGGTTGTTGGAAATTGCAACCAAGAAAATTTGCTTTTCAATGTTAGCATATGTAAACAGACTATTATATAGCTTTGATTGAGGAGACAGAGCCACCAAATATGAAGATAAAATATAATTGTCTTGTATAAAATAATGGGCTAAATACAAAGGGAGATGCCCAACTTGGTTGAAAGTAACTACTCGGGAAATAGAGCAGAGTGTTATGAAACTTAAGTTGTGCAAAGAAAATTAAAAAGGGAGAACCCTTGACTTTCTTCCTACCAATATTTTGTTGAGAATGAAAACTATTAAATTTTAAAGTTTTTAGAATTCTTGCATAAGTAATATCAAAAGGGATAATGATATTGGTATATCCAAGATTAAAATAACTTGTATACACAAGAGTGTAAGAGGAAGGGACCCCTAGGTTAGTATAAGGAGAAGTTTGGTTGTTATGATGCCCTTCTTCCTAAAGAGGCTTAATGGTGAAGTACCTCTAGGTTGAGCATTTCAATTTATTATTGATATATGATAGATTATTGCTAAATGATTGTACATGTCAATAGATTATATTGGATTGTTGATTTACGAGTGTTGAAGTGTGTATGTGGATTAATTTGGTTAATAATTTATGTGTAAATGACATTTTGTATTAGGAAAAGATGTATATTATTCGTAGGAATTTGATATCAAAATATCTATTATTGGAAATGGCACTTAAGGCAAGGAAGTGCCTCCAACCATCAAAAGATCCTTTAAGAAATTTCCATTTGAACATGCACAATAATGATAGCCATGAAAGTACGAAAATCAACCATACTACAACAATAAGTAATTTGAAGGAATGGGTAAGCATTCCTTCAATCTTAATTTGTATCTTTAATGTTATGGATAAATGCATGTGATTATGAATTCCCAATAAGCGTATGGTTAAGGCAGAGAGCTTCCAACACATAAGATTTCATAAAATTCTTAGAAATTTGTATGAGTTTTCCTGATGGACAACAATCAAATAGGTGAGTAGTACACTCACCAGTGAAGTAAATCAAATGATTGATTATGCAATGAATAATGTGGGCTTGTGAAAATTATGAAACTCATGAGGCTAGATTGTGACTCTTAAAAGGGGATGGTTTAGAACTAGTTGAGTCACAATAGCTCAAGTGAGATTGTGATTTAACCTTGTTTGACTAGCGAGGTTAGTGACGAAGCCTTCAACTTGGTCAGGTGCCTGAAAAATGTTTTGAAATGTTGGTTTGACTAAGACATGCAAAGCATGGGAAGAAGGAGAGGTGTCGAGGGACTATGAGATCAGTGAAGGGCTCCATTTTGTGTTGTGCCAATCCTAAGTGGCCATGTTTTGTTGTGTTAATAGGTCCTAACTCGTAACTTGAAGTTTGGAATCCTAAATCCTATATATAAAGGAGGGAATGATAATATAATTCTCAACTTTGAGTTGATTCGAACTATTGGTATGAAAAATCCTAGTGCCATAGGTTTTTGGAAATAGCTAAAAAATGATATGGAATGAATTTTGTAGTTCATTGATGTTTCTTTTCAATTTGGATAGTATGCAGTTGAAGATGAATTAATGATTGAATATGTGATGGTTTTGAAACTAATTTAGAAATTGCTATAAATGATATATTGAAAAAATGTTATACTAGAGAAACTAACACAATGTGGTTGTGTGAAATTGCACATTACAACTAGAATGTCTTGGGTATGGCAGGGAATGTGAGCCATGGTGAAAAATGGGAATGTTATCACCTGCAAAAAGCCAAACATTGGGAGAATAGTCTCTTGTTTGTGAGACTTGTCTTCTATATGGAGAAAGCTTGGAAATTAAATTCTCTGATTGAAATTTTCATGATAAATATCATGGCATTTTTATGCATGTGATACAAGTGAGCATAGATAATGGCTACAAATCAGAGTTACACAATGAAATACTTGGAAGTATTCCCTGAGATGGAAATGGTGAAAGCCCAAGTTGAGAAGTAGAGAGACTAGGAACAAGGCCACTTAAGTGATAATGGACCCCAATACAAGAGGAATGGTCAAGTATATAAATTGAGGGAGGGGATTGCATGGGCATTAAAATGGGAGAAAGTGGGTAGAATGCCTTGGATATAAGACACTAATAGTTTCTTAAATTTTCCTATGTAGGGAAAGACTCAGTCAAGTATATCACCCAAGGAAGGGGATTTCTTGGAAATCGAAATGGTGAGTATCTGTAAGGAAGGGGAGAGTTGTCACACATTTGTCGGGTTGAGATTGTGAATGGGTATATTTGATTTCAAGTAGTGAGATAAAATATTACTTGTGGAAGACTAACGAAGTAAAGAATAATCACACAGATAAGTATTAAGTTGAAATTTTCAATTGTTAAAATACATGTTGCTTTATGGAAATTGAGTTTTTCTATGGAAAATATTTATTATTGTATATGGAAATGGTCATAACACATATTTTATGTCGTTTTACTAATACAGATACTAGATGGAACTCTGTAGGTATGAAAGTGACAAAAAAATGAAGACAAATATCACTATTGAATCAACAAGAAAAGAAAAAGACATGATCATGTTGCAAATGAAAATAGGGACATATCAAGGAAGCTAGTGCAACTACAAGCGAATCCATAAACTATTGTAATGAGCATAAAAACACTTGAAATATTGCAATGTTGCTAAAAATAACACCCGATAGGGTGTGAACTTTGATGATAATGTTCCTTTAAGGGGGAGGGGAATATAACATCTCTGCTACTAATCTCCAAGTTTTGTAAGGTAATTAAAGGATGATAATGTCAAAGAACTAGCATGGTTGTAAGGCCAAACTAGCCAATGTAAATGTTTATTTTGTTTAATTATGAAAAAAATCTAAGGATGAGGAAATTCCAATAAAAATCCTGAAGTTCTAGAAGGATAACTTGCTTAGGAAGCCTGTGAAAGGGATCAGGAAGCATTCCAAGCTTCCCTAAATTTAATGCCCATCCCCCCCTGATGTTTTGGTTGAGCTACCAACTACCCAAAATAATCATGAGTTGTAGGTAAAGAGCTACTGGAGCCACCCATGTAGGGGATTGATACCCACAATAGCCCTAGGTTTACTCCACAACCTAAGAAGGGAAACCTCAAACCCCCTTGTGTGAAACTAACACTTGTGGGGAGGAATGGGGGGGAGTCTTATGTCTTTGGAAGCTTAGGAGTGTTGCAGTGACTGTGAAGATGTAAAGGATCCTAAACATTATGTAACTCAGGATATCAAGAACCTTGTGAAATATAACCTAAATATGGAACTGGACCATAGAGTCCTAGTTTGACTAGAGATATTTGGGGAAACCATTAGGAGAATCCCTCTACCTAAGTCGGGTGGTAGAGAGGATCTCTACTACAGGATTTCGTTGTGAACAAAAAGTGATAGAGAGGGTGAATCATTGAGGGATTGGAGAGGTGGAGAAAAGATATTTCTTATGTTCAAGCCTTAATGGCCATACTTGTTGTGAATTGAGCCTTGACTTAGAGCTTGAGAGGTGACACCCTTATTTCCCAACACCAAAGGAGATTGGCCTTCAAATAGCTACCATGAATTTTGACCTTTGAGTAACACCCTGAGTGAAGTATCAAAACATTAGATCTAGCTCGAGGGTGGTTAACTGCAAGAAAATTACAATGTAGTTTCTCCTATGGTTGGGTGGAGAGTGGTAGTCCCATCCTCAGTTTCCAGCTGACTTAAGAAGAATCGATAAGTGTATTATCTCTTTTGCTTAAGGAATTTAAATGATGTCAAATGCTTTTATTTAAGTAATATGTTGGAATTTTATTGAGTAATTTATGATTTGGGATGTTGTTGAATTAATTATACGTGACCGATATGCTAAGTGGCTAGTAAATCTTGCATGAATGTTGGAAGGAATTCTTTGATGAAATAAATGTTTCGTGTTAATGGAAACCTTCCCTTTATGCTCAATGAGAATATATGTGCATGAATTAAAGAGGTCAACCTTAGTTGTGCTTCTCGTGCGATGTTTATATGCCTCCTAAATAAATCATCGTAAATACATGTGATGTATGTCTACCACCAATTTGAAAGGACTAACACAAGACGATCCTATTTATAATAAAGTTTGTGTTGAAATATCTAATATTCGTGAACTTGAACTATTTCCTCGTGAGCCTAGTTTAGTTTGTGTCATGGAGATTTGGGAGCTAGATCCCTTAGTGCCTTGATTCCCTTGGGAAAATTTGCGGATGACATCCCTTGTTGACACAAGGAGATCTTGGAATATTTGGAGTTGTGGAGGCTTTGGGCTTAGTCCCTAGTCATAAGCATTGTAAAGAGGAGCTAGGAGTGGGAGCCAATCATGTGGATGGGATTATTGGTATATCAGTTGTTGGATGAATCTAGTAGATGGTATTGAGTTTTTTGTATCATCGAGAGTGCCAAAAGGCCTTCCAATTCGACCAAGGAAAATTATGAAAATGAAAAATTAAAATTTGTATTTTTAGGCTTCATGTAGGCCCCAAATGGTCAAGTCGACCACACCATGAAAGGGTGTGACCCTTGGTAAAAGTCACCCATTTAACAATTATAAATGCACAAGTTGACTACCACTTTGTGACCAATTTGGATTAGCACATTCTCTCTTCTCTTCACACATGTGAAGTCAAGAAGAAGATTAGAAGTTTGACCAAGTCATAAAAGCTTCCATATGATCTAGTTTTTGACTTGCTTTGTTTGACTAAGAATTTGACTATGTTTGACCAAGAACCTATCCAAGTTTGACTGTAGGAAAAGTCAAAATTTTACCAGATAATAAGGCCATATTTGTTTTTTGAGAGAGACTATTTGACCACAGGAAGTCAATTATAGGTTCGAGTTGACCACATGGGTCAAGCACTGATTTAAATTTGACCATAGGGGACAGGTTGACGAGGACGAAAAGTTGAGCATAATTGATTATTGTGAAGGCTTGACCGACATTGACTAAGATGGATTTTTAACCAGTTTTTGACTAGTGAATAGTCTTGGATTTTGGCACATATTTCTAGAATTTTCTTGGAATTATAAATATTGTTGAAGAACAATTTTTTCCTAGAAGACAAGTTGTTAGGTTTTTCCCAAGGTTGGGTTTTCTAAGGGTAAATGTGTTGTCTCTATTGTGCATGGTTGTCTCTTTATGATGTTATTGTTTTCACTGCATTATTATCAAGATTTTCTATTTATAATTTCTTAATGATATAAGTGGCATAAGATAAAGTGATTGGAAGTCATTAGGAAGTAATTATCAGATTAGAAAATCAATTTCTATCGTTTGTTGTAGAAATTCAACATGGTATCATAGATTTAGTTGAAAGAGAAACCATTGAAGTCAACCCTAGAGACTAGTGTTCAATAAATTTAATTGGTTTTATAGTCTCTTGCTTGAAATGGAACCAATTCTTATATTTGAAGACAGATTGGATGGTGCCATCAATTTCAAATCTTGGAATAGTAGGATACTCCTTATCTTAGATTGGAGAAAATCATTAAAGAAAAAGGGAGTTGAAGAGAAAGCCAAATATAAGAAGAGTGAAGATAAAGATAAGATAATCCCAATTCTTATATTTGAAGACAGATTGGACGATGCCATCAATTTCAAATCTTGGAATAGTAGGATACTCCTGATCTTAGACTGGAGAAAATCATTAAAGACAAAGGGAGTTGAAGAGAAAGCCAAGTATAAGAAGAGTGAAGATAAAGCTAAGATAATCTTGGTATATTCCATAAAAGATCCCTTGATTCCTCACCTCATTGGATTAAACACTGTTGAGGCAATATATGATGCTTTGAATTGTATGCAAGCAACAATACAAATAGGAAGTTAGTCTTGAAAAATTGTCTCCATAATATCACAATGGCAAGTTTAAATTTTGTTGATTCTTATCTTATGAAAATATCCTAGATCAGAGATGAGCTTATAGCCATTAGGGACACCATTGAAGATTCAAAGCTTGTTACATTTACTCTTAATGGGTTCCCCCCTTATGGGAGCCATTTATTTAAGGAATTTGTGCACGATCAAAACTACCCACATTTGACGATCCATGCAATGATTGTGTTGAAAAGGAAACAAGATTCTTCTCTAGGAACAACTCACAAAATTCACAAAATGAAGAAACACAAGCCCTTCCAACTCATACTAGAAAAGGAAAAGGAAGAAGGAACCTTGGAAAATTTGACAAAAAGGACTTTGGAAAATTTAGCAAGAAGAATTTAGGTAGAAGACTCGCTTTTGTTCAATATTAGAAGAAGAAGGACATGTCAAAGGTGAACTACTTCACTTGTCAAAATTTTGGACACTATGCATCCAATTGTCTTGAAAGGAAAAGGAAGGAAAAGTAACATGCATCAACAACCAATTTTGATAATAATGATGATGATAAACCAACTTAGAAGAAGTTAAAAGATTTGTTCCGTTAGATTTGTCAAGGAATTGAAAATTGCCTTCAATTCTCAACTGTTTCTTCTTAAATTAAGAGATAAGTGTTGTTTCTCCCTTGATTATTATTATTTTTATTCAATCAACCTCTTGTCTTCTCATTTTTTTGTATGGTCTTGATATTTCTTTCTTTCCATTATGAATTTTCTTTTTCCATCGCCTTATAAATGAGGTTTATAAAAAAATAGGTCCATTGCAAAGATTTCCATTACAGAGGTGGTAACATCAGGAAGTACAAGGCAAGGTTGTGGAAAGAGGGTTCTCCTAGTAAGAGGGAGTGGACTACGAGAATATTTTTTTCTCCTATCACAAATGGTTAGATTCTTAATAATGTTTGGCATTCAAGAGGAATAAATTGTACATATTGACATTTGAGATCACATTTGATGATAAGAAGAGCTCCTAGTTCCAAAAGAGCTGACAATCACAGGCAAAGTGGAAGGAGTAACCTTGTAAGAGGATGTCATGGGATTGGGATTGTTAGACTAGATGTTCAAAGAAAAAACGTCTCTAGGTGCAATGTGCCTTCCCTGAGAAGATCATAGTAGAAGGACTTGCTTACATGACAGAGGGAGCAACTACATTAGAAGGGATTTCTTACATGATAGAGGGAGAAACTATCATAGAAGGGCTTACTTGTGTGATAAAGGGAATGAATATAGTAGAAGGATTTGCTTGCATGGGAAATGGAGCAATAGTAGCAGGAGGATTTTCTTTCGTGAGAGCCAACACTACCACAAGAAGACTTGCTTTAGTGCCAGAGGGAGTTAGCCTCAAAGATTGAAATAAAGGATTGTAGTGGATGCACTATTTCTTAGTGTTAGAGATTCAAATTTGGCAAATACCATGATGTACAGGGAATTGATTGATCCAAATGTACCTAGCTAACACTAGGCTAGATATTTTCTTTGAAATAAGCATCCTAGACTACCTTATGGTTGAGCTGAGGCATGTACAGTGGATGGAAGAAAATAATGTGGTGCTTGTGTCATACAATTGGACATGGTTTGAGACATGCATAAAGAGATGGAGTAATTCTTTGTAGGAATATATAGAATCAACCAGAGTATATTGCAGCCTATATCACAAGACATGAAGCAATGTGGCTTCAAAAGCCAGAAGGACATGGACAGGTCACTTCATCATAGACATGATGCAAAGGGGAGTAGTGGAGCTCTAGTACATATCCACAGATAAGTATATTGTGGACATACTTCAAAGAAGATCTTAGTATGATGTTGAATGTCTCCCTCACTGAAAGGGAATGATGAGGTCTTTGCAAGATTGGGCGGATCATCTCCTGAAGCCTTAAAAAGATTTGGTTGGGTCATAAACGACTTTGACTAGGGGAGAGGGATACATTCACATTTGAATCTAGAAGGACTTGGTTGCAAGAAGGACTTAAATAGGTCATAAAGGATTTTAACAAAAAAGGTGAATGACCCAAGGAAATTACAAGGGAAATTATAGTGTACACTCGCCTGAGAAGCCAGAGGAACTTGGATGGGTCATAAAGGACTTTGACTAGAGGTGAATGACCCAGGGAAATTATACAATTGGATAGATCTCCTCCTGAGAAGCTAGCAGGACTTGGCCAGGTCAACCACAGGAGATATATGTAATTCACTTTTGAAGCCAAAGGGACTTAGTTTCTAGAAGGACTTGGCTAGGTCATAAAGGACTTTGACCATAAGATATTGATACATTTTCCTAATGAGCCATATAGAACTTTAGCCAAAATCCCTGGATACTCACATACATATGGGGAGTTATCTTTTCCACTCTAGATTGGAGTTATCTACAGACATGCATAAACATGGAAAACTCATGAAATTTTGTTAGGAAGGAGAAATTTTAGCTAAAGGGGAAATGTATTGCAACCAAGGAGAATACCTACCTCACTAAGAGGGAGTGTTGATTTTTGTGTAGCATCGTGAGGCATTCCTGCATGCCAAAAGGCCTCCCAAGTCAGCTAAGGAAAATTATGAAAATGAAAAATTAAAATTTGTATTTTTGGGCTTCATGTAGGCCCCAAATGGTCAAGTCCTCCCCACCATGAAAGGGTGTGACTCTTGGTCAAGTTCACCCATTTAACAAGTATAAATACACAAGTTGACGTGCACTCCTTGACCAATTTGGATTAGTACATTCTCTCTTCTATTCACATGTGAAAATTCAAGAAGAAGATCTAAAGTTTGACCAAGTCATAGAAGCTACCATTTAATTGAGTTTTTAACCTGCTCCGTTTGACTGAGAATTTGGCTCTTTTTTACTGAGAAGCTATCCAAGATTGACCATAGGAAAGGTTTAAGTTTGACCACAGAAGATGGTCGTGTTTGAAAACAAGTTGACCGTAAGCTTGACTACAAGAAGTTAACTGTAGGTCTAAGTTGATTGTAAAGGTCAACCATAGGTCCAATTTTGACTGCAACGGACAAGTTGACCAAGATGAAAAGTTGACCAAAATTGACTATTGTGAAGGGTTGAACAACATTGACTAAGATGGAATTTTGACCAAGTTTTGACTAGTGAATAGACTTGGATTTTGGCACATCTTTCTAGAATACTATTGTAATTGTAAATATTATTGAAGAACAAATTTCTCCTAGAGGAAAAGTTGCTGGAATTTTCCCAAGGTTGGGTTTTCCTAGGGTAAATTTTTTGTCTCTGTTGTGCATGATTGTTTCTTTATGATCCTCTTGTTTTCATTTCCTTATTGTTGAGATATTTAGTGTATAATTGCTCAATGATATAAGTGGCATAAGATAAATTGACCGGAAAGTTAGTAAGTAATTATCAGATCTTAAAATCATTTTCTATTGTTCATCCTTGTAGAAAATTCAACATATGGCACATGGTGAATTATCTAATACGTCAAGGCCCGAGTGATAAATTGTCTCTTAATGGTCCTAAATTTTCATTTATTGGAATTGTTTGCTTATGCCCTTAGACATTGGTGAAACTGGAAAATTGGACCCTTAAGGACCTTGGAGGGTGATTTCAGCATGAGGTTGTTGATGATGATGTGGTGATGCCATGTGGGAGACACATGCCACCTGGAACCAACCCTTGGGCCCACCTTTGAAGTGAATGGTGAGTGACATGTGGTGTACGATAGTCTTGCCACATGTGGGTGGTACATGTTAGCATGTTCAATGTGTCAGGTGGTCGTTAGATGCTTGTGACTGACGTGGCTACTAAGCTGGCATATCATAATATCAACATATCAGTAGTTTTGGGAGGACCTCCTCCTATATAATTTTGATATTTCGATATCCTAATATGCACTTGTTTTTGCAACCATGTGGAAAACATGCTATTCATTGGCACCATATGACAATCTATATGTTGGAAAAATTATTAGGTGTAGACCGAGTGGGTCCTCAACCTAATAGTTTATTGGAAAGCCAAGCACATATTAGATGTCAGAAGGGACAAAGGTTTGGCCTATGTCGAATATTGGAATGCCTAAGGGTATGGGGCCCATATCAGATATTGATCCTATTAGCTCTCAAAGCCTCTGGAGGTTTTAACTTTATGAGTTTTTAAATTCACTGATATAGATGGCCCTAAAACGTTTACTAGCATGGAGGAACCACGTGGTTTTGGAAGCCATGTGTTAGCCACATGCAATATACATATGATGGTATGGACCTTTAAAAGGGGTATAATTTTACAAGGGACATAAATTTGTGCCTATAGCTTAGATTAAGACAGCAATTATATCATTGGGAAGCTCTTGATGTGAAAAAGATGATGGTGACATCCAAATTTTGAGTTTAGGTAATTATAAAAAATAGGATTTGAAGATAATCCCATCTTCATCATATACCATGAATGTTATGTTGGAAATAATACTGAGAGGGGAGGGGGGGGGGGGGAATCAATATTATCAAATCAATATAACTTTTTCATTTCCATATTCAGATTCATATACGATACTTCAGTTAAGGAAAACCGCGTGTATATGCAACTATGTGTAATGCAACGAGCATATATATTCAGTTAGTTGATCCTTAATGAGTGCATCAGAACATTATTAACCATATGAATATTAAACAGGAGCAATAAAATAGAACAGATCATCACACATAAGCAACACACATGAACACCAAGATGTAAGGTGGAAACCCAATGTGGGTGAAAACCACCTGTTGCAATTCATCTCTATCTTCCTTTAATAAGAAACTTCTTTTTACAATGGTTCTGTACTGGTGCAGTCTTATACTAGTACGCAGGCTTCTACCTGCAGAAGGATACAACCTTCTCTCATTCTCCAGACTCTCCTGGAAGGGAGCTACAACCCCCTTAGCTCGTGTACTAGCTGATGTACTAGTACGTAGGTGCTAGCCTACAAAAGGCTACAACCTTCTCTTTTCTTCCAGGGACCACGTTTCATAAATTTTCAGACTGGATCCATAAATAATCACCACTGCAACACAATCATCAACTATACCTACATCATCAATTTCTGAATCACCTAATACTGAATCACTGAAACCTTGTCATCAAAACATAGTTACCAAAACACATACCAGAGCCCAAAACTTTGCAACAACCACTAGAACTAACAGCAACCTGAAACATCAAATCTCATAATGTATACACTACTTGACTGTGTCAAACCGGAGTGTATATGCTCTTTCACCAGAGAGAACCAACGTACAGATCTAAAGATAATTACTTATACCTTAGCTGCAATTTCCAACTTCAGATATACCCAGACAATAAGATATAAAGGATAAAACATGTGTCAGTACTCAGATCTACTCATGATCATACCATATAATGATAATACATTTTAGTCTTCAAGATCCCGGTCCATCAACCTTTATCAACCACGTAGGATCCTCCTTGATTCAAATCGAGCCAAGCATTTCAAACCCATAACCAGTATACTATATCTCACACTTCATCAGATATTCATCACACACTTACCCTCCCTTGGCCTAATGATCTTCTCCTTATATAGGTTTAGGATTCTCTCAATACCATGGTCCAAAACCATGTAGAACCAATACCTTGGACCCAATACCTGGAGTCAACACTTCGGACCAAATACCATGGACCAATACCAAGGACCAAATACCATGGACCAATACCAAAATACCATGGACCTGTTATCACTTAAAACCACAATTCACCTATGTCCAAAGATTCATATAAAAATTTGTTTGAATCAATAGGTTTCTATGTGTGTCACTTTGAAATTAGAATTTCAAAGGGTATTGATGTGAGTCCTTGTAAAAAACCGTTAGATGCCCTCCATCATTATTGTTTAAGGCATGTCTTGTCTTGTTTGCGTCATTGGTATTTTGCGCGTTTTCGCAGCGCAAT
>APFE031413807.1:2019-47332 GCA_000404065.3 Pinus taeda | reverse complement strand
AAACTCCTACCTTGCCCCAAAGACCCACCTGCAAAAACTGAGCTCAATCCCCGCACCCTGAATTGCACTCCCTCCAATTGCCACCAAAAAACCCAAAAACTTTAAATCAACCCCCTTATCAGTTTACTAGCCTAAAATCCTTGTTCCTAATTGGTCAACTCATCCTATTGACAAAATTCACCGAGTTTTGACCCGAGAGAGCCTTCTCATACCTCGTAGGGCTAGCTACGAGGTGAAATGGTTTGATGTAGCTTTGAGGTTTGTCTATCTCAGCCTAGGTGAAATCTCAAGTGCTAACACCCCTTAAGCCCATTTCAACCGAAAAGCCTTTTCAACAATGGGGTCTTGACTTCATTGGTGAAATTCATCCCTCTTCCTCATGCCAGCACAAGTGGATTTTAATAGCCACTGGTTATTTCACTAAGTGGATTGAAGCCATCCCATGTAGACAAGCCAATGACTCCACCATTATCCAATTCCTTGAGGGAAATATCCTTTCTAGATTTGGCCGCCCTAAGAAAATCATCACTGACAATGCTGCTACTTTCAAATCCAAAAAGATGATCAACTTCTGCCATAAATTCCACATTACCTTGGGCCACTCGACAGCTTACTACCCTCAAGGTAATGGCTTGGCCGAATCATCCAACAAAAGCCTCATCAACATCGTAAAGAAACTACTAGAGGAAAACAAAAATAACTGGCATAGGAAACTCACAAATGCTCTATGGGCAGACAAACTTTCAACCAAGAAATCCATTGGGATGAGCCCTTATGAGCTAGTATATGACATGGAAGCCAGATTTCCTTCATCTTTGGGCATTCCTACTATCAAACTGTTACAGGAGATTCAGGCTGAACCAAATGACATGAAAAGAAGAGTTAATCAAACCATTCATCTTCAGGAAACTAGAGAGCAAGTGTATGACAGAGCTCAAATGTTGCAAGAGAAGCTCAAAAAGATGTTTGATAAGAAAGCTAAAGCAGAGGATTTTTGGGTTGGAAACAAAGTTCTGAGGTGGGACTCACGAAGAGTGGACAAGAGCAAACATGCAAAATTTGATTTTCTTTGGAAAGGTCCATACATTATCAACGTTGTGCAAGGCAATAACACATATTTCCTCAAATCTCTAGATGGCAGCATAGCTGAAGAAGGCCCTCTTAATGGTCGAATGTTAAAACATTACCATGATCCCTTTTGATTGAGAAAAAACAGGCGGTGTTATTTTCTGTACATAAATGTTTGTATATATCAGCACTTTATTTTATTTTTGTAACATTCTAGATGCTAAAGCACGTAGGAGAAAGCAGGTAGTGCTTCACAGTTCACTAGCAGATCAGTTGAGGGAAAGTGTTTTTTTCAGTCTAAAATTTCAAATCAATCTAACAGTCAGCACTAAGAATTTTCAATGCACAGCAACAATAGAAGATCAAGGCAGTCTGACCTACTATTCTTGGCTTTTCACAAGGAGAAGCCATCCCCAAGTCGAGCCACTGTTAGCCTCCTGCTGCAGCAGGTTACTCATATTTCATGATTGACATTTTTACAGGCCAAATATGTCATACTTTGCATGTTGTAATGCTCCATATTTGCTAACAGACACCAAAGAAGGAGGCCATGAAAGTGTGCTAGTTTAAGTTCAACTGCTGCATTCCAATTTTGAAGATTTATTCCATTTTTGTAGAATTTTCAGCTAAAGGGAGGTCCAAACAGCTTAATCTTGGAAGATTCTTAGAGAGGTAGAGAATCAAAGGAGCCCAACTGCTTAATCTGGGCCCCTTCGAAGAAATAAGTGTAGATATAGATAGGAGGACAGTGCAAAAGAAAAAGTTGAAAAGTTGGGTCTGCAAGTCTAAGTGCACCCAAACCAAAAGAAGAAAAAATGGTAGGTAAGTATGTGGGGTAGGTAGTTTGGTGGTTGCAGAATCAGTGATTGTGATCAGTTTTGTGTTTTCAAGTGTTATATCTATTCAAATCAGTATTGCAAGGCAAGAATCCGTATGGAGGAGCTCAAGCGAGGCATAACTAACTTCCCCTTCTTCCTCTTCCCTAAATCATTTACTAACTTCCCTAAAAGAGGTCAAGATCTGCTTGATATCTCTTAGTTTCATCATTTTCCATATCATTTGCCTTGGTAAAGATCTGCTTTACTCAAGGAGGGTCCATACTTTCTCTACAAAGTTCTATCTCCCCCTTAAAACCTAAGATCTCTGAGACTTAGCGCTTTCTTGTCATTTTCATATTAACTCCTGACATAATTATGTAAATCCCTATCTATTTCCCTTCCCCCTACTAAAGCTATGGTAATAATTCCCCTATGTAAATATCCCCTCCCTTTGGTTGAAACATAACCATAAATATCCCCTTGGGAATTACTAAGTTCACATGGATCTTAGTAAGAACCCTCATCTCTGCATAAATTTCCCCTCCGAGGTGTTTGGACTCCTTCCAAAACACAAAAAACCCCCTCCAAATGCATCAACCAACCCCTGCGCATTTCATTTTTGGGATTTATTAATGTTTTATTAATAAATAACCAAAGTGCCAAACACATTAGCCCTTAACCTAAACTTTAAAACCCACCCACGGCCGCAAATAATTCACGTTTAACGCTTGCGCTGTTTCACTAAACCCCGACCATCTTCCCCTACCATCCACCGTCGGATAAGCCCTCCCAGATCTGACAGCCCTCATGCATATCGGGCGCCCTTACATGACGGTGCGATAGCACCCAATGGACGATGGTTTCCGTGTTGTACACCAGGATAGCTGGCGGCATCCCATTGCATTGGGCTGCCCCTGACAAATACCACTCCCTCACCAAAGGCGGTCCGACGCAAACCACTTACCGCTCTCCCCTTGCGTGACGTAATCATCATGTCACCCTGCCACATCAGCGCCATCTCACCCCTCTCCTGCTTACATCCTGCCACCGTGTCCTTGCCACGTCACCCTGCCATACTACCACGTCATCATGCTGACATCACATCTGTTCAAGGGGGTCCCACTGCTGATGTCATGCTGACGTCATCCACCGTACCGTTGACGTCATGCTGACATCAACAGTTGAAAAAACGCGCAAGTGAAAAATCTAAGCTTCGGAAGCTCGGAATGAGAAACAGGGGCAGTTTTCGATGCGTGATTAGCGCTTAGCGCTAATCGCACATCGCTACGAGAAATGGGCCGAAATGGGGAATCTTTTGATTCCGCAGCCGTTTTGCGCCGAAAAAGAGCCCAAAAAGAGCCGATTTTGTAGTTTTTATCAAAACAAAAGCAGAAGGAAGCCGAATTTAAATGTCACAATGAATTAGGAAGCGGCAAAGAGTATCAGTGTTGTGGCAAAGTGTATCAGGGAAAATCTTTCAGTGGCTCGAAGCAGGAAAACATTAAAGGGCCATCCTCAAAGCCAACAAAACAGTAAAGGCCATTTAAGGACTCTCAAATCACAGTTACTGCACATTAACTCACATAAGATCGGTGGATCAAAATCCAAGGCACAGTTACTACAAAAGCACTGTATCAAGCCACCGAGGACCATATTAAACTCATTTTGATCCAGCTGCCTCTGGCACAGCTCAATAGATATTTACTTGCATTAAATTCCAGCATAAGTTAGGTTGTTAAAAAGCTTTCCCGCAAACTTGTTTAGGTTAGTTGTAATAAATACTTTTGGATATTTTACCTATATATACCACCCTGAACAATGTAATAGGGGTTGGTTGGTCTTTGCTGGTTTGATGTTTTGCCTGAGCAGATACTCGCATTGTATATGTGATAATTTCTATAATCAAAGATTTCTTAAGAGCTCGGATAATGAACTATGTACTGTGTTTAATGGTTGAAGAGTGACTATGGAATTCTTGTGCTGATACATGACTCAATAAGTGCTTCTCACCTCTGTTTTTCCATTCATATATCATTATCTAAGTAGTAGAAAGAAAGAATAACTTATAACTTGTTTAATTGCACTCTATGCTCAATTTATGTTGTTTCTTTATGTTTTCATCTGTTTTAGGAATAAATATGAATTCCATCTGGCTCATATTTTCCGTGATTCATCATGTATGACAGTTATCCAGGGATTCTTAACCGCCCCTAGATAGAGCTCATTCTCCTTCCCTCTGTTAAGCTGTTTGAGAGATTCTTAATTGCCTCTCATTCCTTACATTTCACCCCATCTCTTTAGCTTGAAGGTTGTTTCATGTGCAGTTACCCTGCTCCATATTCCTCTTGTGATCAAGAAAGCCTACCTGCGGTCCCACTCCTTGACTCCATGCCCAATGGTTTGAAATTTACCACCCTATGCGTGCCTCTCTGCTTGAATGCATCTTCCTTCCATTCAAATGCCAACCAAACCCAAACAAAACCCATTGAACCCAATAACTAGCCTAAAATAATCATCAACAAAGCTAAATCATTAAGAGAGAGCCCTCTCCGATTGCAGGTGGGCTAGAACCTGCAATCCAATGATTGGTTTGCGGTTACCTCGGCCATATCCCTTCAGGAGCTTAGGGACAACCTGAGTGTTAACAGTGGGGACATCTGGTTTGCTGATGATTACTGAGTTGTTCTAGAGTAAATTTCTTTGTAGGGAAGATCCAAAAAATATTTCTCTCTTTTCAAAAATGCATTAGGTGCATTTGTTGTACATTCTGCTTCAATTTTCGATTTTATTTCTCTCATGTATTCTAGCCCTTGGATCTCAGCATTTATGATTACCTTGTTGATCTTTGCTAGCTTGTCAAGATAACATTCGACTATTTCTGGGATAGCATCTACAATTCTATTTACATAGTTGGACTTGCTTTGAATTTTTACAATTCTTCCTTGGATGTTGAGGCAAATATGGTTTTCTTCTACAATAAGGGGAAGATTTCTCCTTACAAAATATTTTCCCATCGAAATATCACTACCTGTATCAAAACTATACAAATTTACGGAAGTAGGAATTTCATTAATAATAATTGGGAAATTAGAATCCATAGCTTTGATAGTCATTAACATCTTATTTACAACTATGAACTGCAAATTTGTGGGTTTCCAATAATATTCAGGAATGGCGCTATGTTTTGCACAGGAATTCATATCTTTTGTGTCTAGTTGTGTTTATCCAGAGAGTATTGTTTATAACCACTGACTTTGACATCTACTCTAATAACAATCCTATCTTCAAATCCCTTCATCTGGAGAATAAATGTATCTGGTTTTGGCTAGTGATCTTCTGGTATGCATTGTAATGCTTGTTGCTCCCCGTTATGATCTTGTTCTTCTTTGAGAACATATTCAAATTCTTCTATCATCATTGAATCTTTTAGTTCTACTTATAGTGGATCTATGGGGAAACTTCTTCTTTGGTGGAATGTTGGATGACGGTGTAATGGAAATCTTTGCAGATGTGGTAGGTGTGTCACTTGGATAGTAGGCACCAAGATTCACCACGACTGGCTACGTGGTTTTGGAAAGTTGATGTTGGAGGGTCGAGAGACATTTTGTGAGACGATGTCGAATGTCGAAACATCTTGAGGGAAGAATTACGAGATTGTATAGATGTGATTTCAAAGCGGAGGTCTCCGGGATTTTCCAAATGAAACTTCTTGACATCGGAAATGAAGTCAAGATCTGAGGTGGATTTAGAGAAAGATGAGGCTTTAGGATGTGGAGATGGAGGTTTGACTCATCTAAATTTGTAACTAAAAAATATTCCCATTCAGTCATATCATAAACACTAGAAAAAATATCAAACAATTTATTTTGGAAATGATTTTTACTGTTCAAAGGAATTTTTCTTGCCCAATGGCCTAGTTTCTTGTAGATGAAACAAGTTCCTAATTGTGCTGTTTGGGCACCTTCTTTCCTTTTCTTGAAATATCCTTTTCTCAGTCTCTAAAACCTTTGTCTCCTAGGGCAAAACCTTCTGGGTTGGCTTTTCTTCGTGCATTTTCGAAATTCACAATCACTTCCACATTGTCCTTTGCTAGTGTTCTTCGTTTTGATTTTGTAGCCAAAATGATAGGTATCGGTATAGATATCACAAACACTTGCATTGAAACCAAGTTGTTTCTTCACTGATTTGGTTGTCTTATTTCTGAGGCATTATTTCTACAGAGTAAACACAATTTGTTCATGGACCCTTGCAAAAAAAATATTTTCAATATCTATATTTTTAGCTTCAAATTTAGCCCTGACAAGGTTTGGGATTCTATTAGGCATTGTAGACAAATATTTTCTCAAATAAGTTGTGTTTTGTGGGTCTCCTTCCTTATAAAGAATATCCTGCATTGTGTAGAAGAACTCAAGAAGTTCTTTTGTATCACAAAGTCTATGGCTCATGAACATATCTGCATAATGATGATCATCAACCTTAATTTCTCCATAAAAATCATGGAGAACTTCCTTGGCAAGTTTAGCGACTAGCTTATCACTATTCATAATATTGAGATTGTCATATTCATGCATTCTAGGCCACAATAATTCTAAGTAACCTTGGAAACCCCAAATTATCGTTAAAGCTAATTTTGACCATGAGACTTTGTTTCTATGAATGGACATTTTAGTGCTTTCCTATGCACTCCAAGTATAGATTTCCATGAGGATTTTATTTTTATATTTGTAATTCATATTTGTCATTGGAGCTTGATCAATGTTAGCTCGACTAAGAGTAAGGAACTCATCAATGTTTTAAGGATCATATGGAATTTTTCCAGGAGAACCATACATGGAATTACACCACTTTTCCCATGTAGATTCAAAAGGTTGGTTTTGTCTATCACCATCTACACTTTTGGGTCTTTTGTTGGATCCTTATCCCTCTTATTTTACTATTTTTATTTTTGTGTTTTTCTGTGGTGGCATATCAAAGAATGGGATTTGTCATTGAACTAGAGCCATTTTTTCTCTAGAAAACGAAATAACTTTTTCAAATTGAAAAAATATAGGATTATGTACAGAGAATTGTTTGAGAAACAGTGGAGTATTTTTCTTTTCAAGGTTCTTTTCTTCTAGTTGGAACATCTGGCTATAAACTTTTGTTGCAGTAAGTGCTTCTTCTAACTCAAGATTTTCTTTCTCCAGACTCAGCTTTAAATATACTACTTCTTCCATAATTTTCTCTAACTTCATATTTACATCCTTTAATTTATAAAAATGCTATGAATCTTTTTGACTCAAAACATCTAGACTAGAATTGAGTCTCGACACATGGGACTGTACTTCCAAAACTTCTTGTGATAGGTCATATAGATTTTGTGCTACACATGTTAGCTGATAATTGTTGTAGTTCTAAAGCCTTATAATCTCTTGGGGCTTCTCATCTATCACTTTCCTATATTGTAGGAAATCCACATTAGCTACAACATTCCTATCTTTGAATTTATATACAAAATTTCTAGGAGCAAGTCTCGTTTTTGGGAGTAGAAGATTTTCTAAATCTTCCCTTGCCTTTTCTCTAGGCAGTGTGTATCTCATGAACTTAATATCTCTCAGAGAGGAAATATGTATACATTCCTGACATTCTGTATGCTGGCCCAAATGTTCCTCTTTCAATATGGACTACGGTCTGTGAAAGATTTGAATTTTTTTTATCAAAACTTGGGCTTCTAGAGGCAATACATAATTTTCATTGAAAGGATGATTCTTACTTGTGTTTTTCCAGATTCCTACTGAGGTTTGAAGTATCATGACTTCTAATAGGTATTTTGGGTAATGCAATTTCATTCCTTAGTCTAATGACTAGTCCTCTACTTGACTCAGAAATAGACAATCTTTTAGGTTGTAGAGTCAAAAAATACCTTTGAGACAACGAATGGTATTTTGCAATCCACTCATCAGGGATTGTTAATTAAGAAAACCCTATTGTGATAGGAGTGATATTACTAGGTCCAACCACGACTCCTTTTGTTGTGGCTCTCTGAGTAAGTTGAGGATTGAGTACTAACAGAGTTGTCAAGATAAATCGTAAACAAACAATGGAGTGTAACTAGGCAATATCAAACTTTTCATTCAGATTAAAGCCAAGAAATGGATGTAAGCTTGAGGTAGTCCATTAATATGGGGATGATTCAACAAAACTTAGTATTGTGCGACGATGGATGACAAAATTTGACCATTTTTCAAAGAGGCCTCAAAACCAACTAACAGGGCATCAATGAATTGATTATGGCATGACTTAATCACACAAGCTAAGCAAGATGCATTCAAACCAGGTTTGACAAGAGGGTTAGTGCCAAATTTTATTAGACCAAGATTCACATACTTGTAACCTTGTTCTAGTCCCTATTGGACATCTTCTAGCTTTATGAGAGGTATATGATACATAGGCTGGGTAAGATTGATAGGTACATTTACAGAGGCATATCTAATGATATCGGCTACACGAAACTTAAACATTTGAAGGGCATAAATCTTATTAGGAGATATATGAGGAAGTTTCCAATTAGCAGTGGGAGTAAATTCCTAAGCTACTGCCCTAGTGTCATACAAGGGCTCAGATTGTGATTTGTTTAATATACTTCCAATCCAATTGGTTTTCTTTGAAGCTTTCATATTAGCAGAGAAATCAAAACTAGTTGAAGCCATTTCTTAATGCAATTCACTACTCAGTATTGCGCAAGTAGGTAAGGAAAAGAAATATGTTAAGGGAAATACTATCCACTTGAGGAATGGGACTCCCTCAGAGTTACAAAGCCTTCCTTTGGGTTCAATTATCCAGAGACAAAGTCCACTAGTAATCTTTGTTGCAACAAGCTTTCATATAACGTATTCACACTACTAACCACATCTCACTTGCTATACTTAGAGTTAATATGGCTCAAAGTGCATGCTCAAATAATAAAGACAACTCACAGAATGACAAGGCACAACTTTTATTGATTGATATCAAATATTATATCAAATACATTATAAATATAGATTTTGACTGTGAGAGCATTTATCAACCAAACTGAAAATGCGGAAGTTGAAGCTAACATTGCACAGAGGCCCAAGGCTTCCTAGCTCGTTATAGACTCCGCCTATTACAATGCAGTCTTCACACACACATGCACACATACGCACACACACACACATATATCTGTGTGTGTTTTATGTTTTTAAAATCACTGTGTATAATCATAGATAATAATTAAATTATATATATATATCTAATAAAATCAAGCACATGTTGATAACTAATTTCTTGTTAATTATGATCTGACTTTGCACTTTTTTTATCCTGCATGATATATTTTTGTTGTAGTTTCACCCATAAACAACATAGAAAATTTCAAGTATTATTTGATGCGGTGCACTGAATGAAAGATTAATTAATTAGAGGACTATGATGATAATGATTTCAAATATGAAAGAGGGTATATTATACTAAAAGGATATTTTTTCCAAGAAACTAGTTAAACTGAGAGTCATGTTTACTTTCAAGACTATTAATCTGATGCCATAAGTTGTCAATATAGTCACTTGGTGTGTGCAGCGTGCATAAAGTTGATAGAAGTTCAATTAAGAAAAAAAACAAAATTTAAAAAATGGAGAATGTCAAAAGTTTACCATGAATGAATCATTGATGATGGAATCCCATTAGAATTTTTTTTAATTGAACTGGCCAACAATATCTTCTTCTTGTATTCATATTTGAGAAAGAGTTCAAGTAGATTGTTAGCCTTTCTTTTTGTGCACTCTTAAGTTGTACATTCTAGCTACTACTAGGTATTACCAAATTGTTTTCATTAACGTGGTGCCAATTTTGTTAAGTTAAAAAAAATTCAAAGATCCCAAATCCTACTATAATGTAAGGATGTAGCATCACAATCTTCTTTTTTGTTTTTTGATTATACATCGAACATGTTTGCAATGAATTTTTCTTTTTTATGTCATCATTTTATCTTTTCAAATATTCTAAGTGTTATCATAGTAACATTATTTATTATTAAAATCACATTACCATCAATTTCAAATGTTTTGTATCTCTTGTACATTTTGAGAGCTCAAAAAAACTCTTTTTATTGTGTTTGTCTTATACATGCAGTGCATACACTACCTATATGTGCATTGCATAATCTCCATTATATGAACCTATTAAAACTAGCAATACATGCTCCACACATAGTATTTAATATTTGAAATTTTCATCTACTTTATGGAAATCGTTATGCCCACATTGAGATTAGTGCAACTTTAGTTGATTCAACATTGCAATTTTTAATGCTTACTCTCTAAGCTTTCTCAAATTTCATGAAAAATACAATAGTAAGAGACTTTAAGACAAAGAATCTACTTTAACTTTAAAATGTATGTATGTAAAAAACTTAATGGAATTTCAGACTTTTGTATAAAACACATATCTCATATACATATGTACCATAAATCATATATTCTACTTATCACTTGATGAATTCTACTTATAATTTAACTTGAAACATACATCACTTGAAAAGTTGGTATGGTGAAGTTGTAACTATTACAAAGGGTATCAAAAGTTGGGTTCTAAAACTCTACATATGTGAGCCATAAAAAGTACCAACAAAATGAAATTTTACTTTCATTGCTTCATATTCATGAACCTAAATGTAAAACATTTAAGCATAGAATCATGCATCCTGAAAAATATACCATATTTTATAATGTTGATTGTTGATTAAACTCATAAACTATAACTTTAAACCTTACATCAAACAAACAGTTGGAATTTAACTAAAACAGCCAAGCAAAGATTGATCAATGATAACTTTGGTGGGTAATAATGGCATCCAAAATGTGACTTATATGTGACTACATTTGTTTTGGTGCATTCTACTTATCTTTTAACTTGAAACATACTTCACTTGAAAAGTTGGTATGGGGAAATTGTAACTATTATAAAGGGTATCAAAAAGTGGGTTCTAAAACTCTACATATGTGATCCATACAAAGTATCAACTAAATGAAAATTTACTTTCATTGCTTAATATTCGTGAACTTAAACATAAAATCATTAAGCATCAAACTGTACATCATTCAAAATGTACCATATTCTATAATTCAATTTTATAGTATGTTTTATTTGAACAACTTTATATTAAAATTTAAGTGTCAGCCCATATCCATAGTATCTCTTCCATATAAGATGATGATCTATTCATTAATGCAAAAGTATACCATGTTTGATAATGAAATTTTAAGTTATATTTGTTTTAGACATCTACACCATGATAAGATTCAGGACTATAAAATGTACCATGTTTTGTAATTTGCAATTTTACTATTCATTAAACAACTTGATAAAACAACTTCAAAAAACCTAAGAATCAACCCAAATCCATATTATCTTCTATAAACATTGTAAGAATCATCATGAAAAATGTACCAACTAAATGAAAATTTACTTGCTTCATATTAATGAACTTAAATGTAAAACCTTTAAGCATCCATGCCTCATGCAAAACGTACCGTGTTTTATAATGCAATTTTATAGCATGTTTGCTTTGAAAATCTTTATATTAAAAGTTAAGGATCAACCCACATATATAATAGCTCTTCTATACAAGAAGATGATCTATTCATGAATGCAAAATGTGTACCATGTTTTATAATGCAATTGTAATTTTGATTGTTTTAGACATCTACGCCACGATAAGATTCATGAATGCAAAATATACCAAGTTTTGTAATTTGCAATTTGACTATTCATTAAGAAAATTGACAAAACAACTTCACAAAACCTAAGAATCAACCCAAATCCATATTATCTTCTACTAGATTTATAAAAATCATCATAAAATATGTACCAACTAAATGAAAAGTTTCTTTCATTGCTTCATATTCATGAACTTAAATGTAAAACCATTAAGCATCAAAGCATGCATCATGCAAAACGTGCAATGTTTTACAATGAAATTTTAAAGTATGTTTGATTTTAACAACTTTATATTAAAATTTAAGTATCAACCCACATCCATAGTAGCTATTTTATACAATATGATGATCTATTCATTAAAACAAAATGTATACCATGTTTTATAATGCAATTTTAAGTTATGATTGTTTTAGACATCTACACCATGATAAGGTTCATGAATTCAAAATGTACCATGATTTTCAATTTCCAATTTTAAAATTCATTAGACAAATTGACAAAACAACTTCACTAAACATAAGAATCAATCCAAATCCATAAATTATCATCTAGTAACATTATGAGAATTATCATGAAAAATGTATAAACTCCAAAATATGCATATTAAAGATCAATTCATAATAAAACGTTCTATTTGAAATATGTCCAAATTTATATGATTATAAAAGTAGATATAATAAAAATAAGCCAAATAAAAATATGCATCAAAGATATCAATTCATAATAAAGAGTTTTACTTCAAATATGTCCAAAATTTATATAATGATAAAAGTAAATATAATAAAAAATATTGTCAAATAAAAATATGAATGAAAGAGAATATCACTGCAACATATGATCTATCAACATCCTCATGCTATCATCACCCCCATCCTCATGGGTGCCATGAACAACATTTGTAATATCCATATATACATAAGATTTTTCACTTTTAAATTAAATTTTAATGTATTAACATTAAATGAGAATTTTATCATAAAGACAGTATATAAAACGTTTCAAATTCCATGCAATACGTCATGGTGTTCGCACTCCATTTCACACTCATAGAACCCCTGTACAACACATGTACATGTATATATTAAAAATTTGAAATTGCACATGAAAATGCATGAACTCGTAATATTAAAAAAAATCTAACAACTTTTTCAAATTGTCTAGGTGATCCAATCCCCATAGCTAACTCAAGTTTCAAATTCCATGCAATACTTCATGGTGTCCCCCCTGCATTTCATCCTCATGGATTCCCTGTACAACATATGTACATGTATATAGTAAAAATTTAAAATTGCACATGAAAATGAATAAACTCATAATATTAAAAAAAGTGTAACAAAATTTTCAAATAGTCTAGATGGTCCTATCCCCATAGTTGACTCCATCACTAATGTCCTTGGAGAAGGGAAATTATCTCCACAAACCTAAAACTTTAAAATTTGAAAATTGTAAGATAGAGATCTCATTTTTTAATGAAACTTTCTTCAATCTAAAAAAATAAAAAAAATATTCAATACTTGTGACAAACCAATATTTGACACATATCCTAATAGGGAGGAAGAGGGTCACAGTGTCGAAAATGTTGGATGGAATGGAAATCTATTAAAATTTAATTATGTCATTATTTCTTTTACAAATATGTCAAGTTACAATGTTGATATAATAAAAGTAGATTAATAGTATTGAAATGTTCTTAAAAAGCAAAACTAACATCTCTCAACATATCTTCATTTGAACCCGAACCCGGCAATGTGATATTATCAATTTTTTCATTCAACAAATGACTTGAATGCAAATGGTGAACATATGATACATTCTTTCTAGATTATATCTGAATTTTTTTACAAAATGTATGTGAATCAACATTAACACATACATTACATTACATTAAAATGTCAACCCTAACCATTAACACATATTGATTCCATGCCCTCTTCCTCATGACAGTTGAAGAATGTAACTAGGTTAGGTCTTCATAATTGTATTTGAGTCATTATGAAATGTATTTATCAAAAGAATGAAAAATAAATTACTATTACTATTATTATTATGACGTCTTAAAGCATGGGTTTCATGCTTGGGTCATCATGTTCTAGGTGAAATTCCCCATTAAGGACTTATAGGATTTATATTGAGTCATTAGAGTTATTATACATTAAAGAGACCCTTCTTTGGATTTTGAATCAAGTAGAAAGAATTAGCTTTTAGTCAAATATGTAATTTGTCACCTCCACATCAAGTCATCCCTTACCTGTTCAAGTCATCTTACATGAAGGTAATTTGAACTCCATAAAAGGGTATGTATACAATGCAGTTTGATTCATTTGGAAGACATTCAGTCACACAAGTTTGATATCAAAGAAGAAGCAGTGAAAAAATGTGAAGTTGCAGTAGAGGAAGGAGAATTGTAGGATTAAATGTTTTGAGTCATGTCTATCTCACACATGTGATTTTCTAGTCTATTAATGCAAGATTGAAGTACTGCATCGAGGTCAAAGTTGTTTTGTTGTTTGAGGTCAACGTGTTGCTTTAAGATATAAGTGTTGCTTCAAGGTCGAAGTGTTGCATCAAAGTCAAATTTGTTGGGTTGAAGCTACTACATCAAGGTCAAAGATGCTAGGTCGAAGATAGTGCTCGAAGGTGATAATCATTTTAAGAAGGAAAGTGTTGACTTGGTGATTGGAGGAAGTTTGTGTCTAGGTCAAGGAGTCTTGGATTATCTCATGAAACTATTGAAGGAAGAGTTGTTGACTATGTTTTCCCCTAGAGTGGGGTTTTTCCATGGTTGTCCTCCTACATTTGGTGTCCTTGATCTTCGTGCTATGGTTTGGTAATTTCTTGATGAACTAATATAAAAATAAGAACACAAGAAAGCTAATAATAACATAGGAAAATCACAAGTAATTATCAAGATAAGTTTCTTCCTTTCTAATTTTCCAACATGGTATCAGATATAAGGTGAAGAAGAAAGAAAAAGGCAACCTAAAGGTCTATTAAAAGGAAATCTGAAGAAGTTGAATTAGGATTATCAAAAGGAATCACATAAGGAAATAAGCCAACTATCTTCAAGAACCATGTCTAACTCAATAAAGGGAGAGAAAAAACTTAGAAGGAGCATACAATTACAGGTCACGTAAAAAGAGGATAGATATCATGCTCAAAAAGAAAATTTCCTTGGATCCCGTTAAAGGACAAGTAAAGAAGCCTATAGAGGAATCAATTGATGTTGAAAAATCTAAGTTTATAGAATTGGAAATATTTTCTATGACCCTAATGGTAGATGGTATAAAGGATAACCTTATCCCATATATTTCCAACATTGACTTTGCTCAAGAGATGTATCAAGCCTTATCAAAATTGTTCACCATCAAGAATCTTGGTCAAGTTTCAAGTCTTAAGAATAAACTAAGGACCATAAATATGACAAAGGATGATATATTGGCTTCCTTATTTGTGAGGATAGATAGAATTAGAGATTATATCCAAGACATAGATGAGATAGTACCTAAAAAAGAGCTTGTGATCCTTGGACTATTAGGATTACTACCCTCTTGGAGTGCCTTTGCTTCAAGGATCAATAATTGGGGAGAATATCCTACATTCAAGGAAATATGGAATGCTTGTAGTCAAGAAGAGATGATAATTTCATTACTAACCAACAATGAAGAATAGAAAGTTTCAAATTCTTACTCTACTCATCACATGAAAGGAAACTTCAAGAGATCTAAAGTGACAAGAGGGAAGATAGACCTATCCAAGATAGAATGCTAACAGTGTCACAAAATTGGTCACTATAAAAGTTATTGTTTTGACAATCCAAAGAATAAGAAGAGAAACAGAGATCAAGCAAATATTGTCGAAGAATAATCTCCAAAGAGGAACAAGTTGGAAGAGTCTGAAGTTAAGAACCTATCTTCTAGGGACTCTTAGGAAATCTATATCCTCTACTCTAAGTTTTTACTATTTTCATTTATCATTTGATTTATAGGTTTAACAAGATTTGGAAAAGCATTTTTGAATTGCTTTGATGAAGTTATAGGTTTCCCTCAAGTTTGGATTAAGAGGGAGCCCTTACCACTTTCCAAAGATAAGTATGTTACTCCTTATATTGTCTTTTATATTTGGTTTCTTTTTCCTATATAGTTATGTTTGTATTAAATTCTAATGGAATTTATTGATTTTCCTTATTTAGGAAAGGCTTGTTGAATACTGAAGGGTTATGAAGAAGACCTCACAAGACAAAGAATGGAAGAAATATTATTGATGTCCTACAAGTCTTTTCTAGAAAATAATTCAAAGATATGTCTTAGACCATAATCTTTGTTTTCCTTGTGATAAAGGTATATTCATTCCTTATAATAAATATACTAACAAGTGTTATTTCTAGGACCTTTGAATTATAAAGATTCTTATCTAGGTGATTAAATTTTAGATAATTCTTGTGGAGCCCTAAAAATTTTCTTTGTAAAACCCTAACCTAAGCGTATGTTGATGATAATATAAGAAACCCTAGCCTACTTACGATTATTGGTGAAGTCTAAGAAAACATTCTTTTTTTATGTTTGAAGTTTTCATGGTAATGCCATGTTTGGGGTTTTGATATGGTTATGGAAACCCTAACCTGTTAGGGTTGGATGGTGATGTCTAAAATCCCAAACCATTGAGGTTTTAGTAAATTAGGGTTTATTGTGTTATGTATTGAAACTGTGTATCTTTATGGTTTGGTAGGGTTTATAAGAAAGACCCTTATTTTAGATGATGTACTAGAAATGAAACCATAGGTATATGTTTATCTTTCTAATCAAGTTTCTTATATGTCTAACATTAATGCATTTATTTTGTGTCATTGGGTTTTCCTTATATATGTTTTTATGGTATGCTTGTGCATGATGATGAAATCCTAGATATGTATATGTGCTGACCTAATTGTTGATGGCCATACGTCCTAGGGTTTGTAACTAAGCCCTAGTTGAAGTTTAATATTCTAGAATGATATTTTTTTGATGATGAATCTAGGGTTTACAACAAACCCTTGTAGAAGTTAGTCATATTGTTGAAATCTTAAATTGTGTTATGATTGATTTTTACTATTGAAGCTTAATGTCTCATGTATGGAATCTAGGGTTTGTATTAAATCCTAGTAGAAATCTAACATATGAATTATGCAATTTTTTAGATGCATTGTTGAATTGTACTTGTTTGAATTGTTTCAAGGGTTTGTAGTATGTCATAAAACCGTTTTTCATATCTATGGAGGAAATATTGAGGCTCTTGATATAATAATATTGATATCTTGATTTATTTTGTTGAAGTCTTGATGATAAAGTCTATAGTTTATGAAAAAAACCTTAGAAAAAAGTTGAAGTATAGAAATTTATGTATCATGTTGATTATGAAACTAAGTTTAGGTATTTGGTGTCTAAATTCTAATGCTTCCTTTATTAAATTATTGTGATATAGTTAACTTCATGCTTCCATATATGTATTTGGTTTCATTTGTTGTTTAAGTTGTGTAGGTACATAATCTTCAAGATTTTGAAGATATTTATAAAGCTAACTTGGTTGATAAGCATGATGAAGAAAGTTATATGATTATTAAGATGAATCTGATAAGAAGGATTGAATCCATGAAAGATCTCCCAACGTTATAAAAGTTGATCTCCCTGAGCTAAGAGGGATCTTGGATAAAAGAATATGTATATATTCCAAGTTGAGAGGGAGAGCATACTATAGTCATGATGGATACCTTGAAAAATAAATTGGAGAATTCATTTTGAGGTGTTGTTGAAAGAAGGAAAGAAGGATCTATTATAGAATGTGACGTAGGAATGGAAGATTCATGGTTGAAGAAACTTCTATCGAGATTCATTTGGGAAGTCTCTGAGTCCTACTATGAAAAATTATGAAGCAACATCAAGATGATTGAAAACCCTGAATGTTTGTGTTTTCTTATGTATATTTGAAAGTTTTTTACTTATTGTGGTTGTGTTTGTATAGGTAAATCTTTCGAAGTTTTGATGGCATGTTTCACATGATTTTTATTACCGATAAATTTGATCAGGAGATATTTTTTGTTACTAATCACTTTAATCAGGGAGGATTCTCTACAGATTTGAATATTTGAAAGTGTTGAGGCTTTGTGTGTGATACACATTGCCTGGGAGGACATATGGCCCACACTATGTGTTGATGTCTAGATGCTGGAGTAGGGAGGGTGGAGTTGTCCATAGAGCTCTGACCTCGAATACACACCTAGATCCCTGGGTTGATGTTTAGAAAGTAAGCCTGATGGTACCTAGAGCGGCTAAAATATCTAGTCCATTTTAGTCCCACTTGGATAGGTTTCCCTAGTAATGAATCTAGTCTATGGCGCCATGAGTGCCTAGACTATTGGAGGACCTTGGATATATTGCCCTAGTCAGGAATCTAATCCTTGGCATTGTGGTACCTAAAACCTTCATGGTTCATGTGTTTTGGGATATTCCTTGTACTTTTATATGTATGTGTCATTATGAATACCTCCCTAGTTAAGAGGGGGCGTTGAAAATGTAACTAGGTTTGGTCTTCATAATTGTATTTGAGTCATTCTGAAATCTATTTATCAAAATAATGAAAATAAATTATAATTATTATTGTTATGACTTATTAAAGCATGGGTTTCATGCTTGGGTCATGATGTTTTAGTTCAAAGTCCCCATTGAGGACTTCTAGGATGTATATTGAGTTATTAGAGTCATTGCACATTTAATGAGACCCTTCTTGGGATTTTGAACCAATAACAAGTAATTATCAAGATAAGAAATTTTGTTTTCCTTTATAATGCTCCAAAAATGACCAATTAGGTCTTTCCATCCTTTATGACAAGCCTTTGCATATGCTTTAACCTCTTCAATATTCATATTATCTATCTCCACATCTGATTTAAATACAAAATTAGCACATGCATCATCTCACACTCTTTGTCTATTTAGACTGACATCAATTTTAGTCAATACAACTTGTATGTTGTCTATGATGGCATCCCTGGCTTCTTGACCAATCAGAGAAGTGGCATCCATCTTTGACCACAAATTTACCAGACATGGAGGTTGAGTTACCAAAGGAGGAGGATGAGGAAATTTGGTATCCTTAAATGCAAGCTTATGTTCATATATATGAGCTTTCCTAGTAGCATAAAATTCAGATGGAACGTTAGTATAATCAGGTTTCATACCCAAAAAGAATTATGCATAAAATAATCAAGAAAAATAATGTCGAACCTCATCATTCCATGGAAATGTTCCATACACTGCAAGGAACCTATCATACAAATGGTGGGCTATTTTAGGGTTCTTGTAATATTGCATCTTCAACATATTTATTTTCGACTCTTCTTTGAAATTAAACATATATTTGGCATGTTATTTTGTAACCCTCCTACTTACCCCGACCCATTTATCGAAACCCATAATTGTTTCCTTTCTATGCCTCATCATATCCATAAAGCCATCTATTTTTGGCCCAAAGTTATTGTAAATATCAAGAAATGTACTTAGAGAGTGCAAAACTATCTCTAAGCTTTGCCGACTCTCTGTCGGGAGCTTGAACATACCAAGATCATTCTTCATTTCTGAATAATGATTTGTGCACCACTGTAACATACACTATTGGATGTTAGCTTCCCAAGGAATCTCATCAGGAATATTGAATGGATAGGTGGTAATTTTCATATGGTATTCTTCTTCAATCACACTCCTTCGCTTTGTTGACTACGGTCAACGTTTTCACCCCATGCTTGAATACAATTACACAAAAATTAAAATATGTCAATGTATAAATGTAAAAAGAATTATTTTTTAGTCAAATATGTAATTTGTCACCTTCACACCAAGTTAGCCCTTACCTGTTCAAGTCGTTCTACATGAAGGTAATTGGAACTCTAGAGAAGTGTATATATACAATGCAGTTCAAGTCATTTGGAAGAAATTCACTCACACAAGTTTGATATCTAAAAAGAAGCTGTGAAAAAAGTGAAAAGTTGCAATAGAGGAAGGAGAATTACGGGATCAAATGTTTTGGGTCATCTTCATCTCACACATGTGATTTTATGGTCTCCTGCTGCAAGATTGAAGTATTGTATCCAAGTTTAAGTTTTGTTGTTGTTTTAAGGTTGAAGTTCTTCTTCAAGGTCGAAAAAAGTGTTGCTTCAATATTGAAGTGTTTCATTAAAGTCAAAGTTGTTCCATCAAGGTCAAAGGTGTTAGGTCGAAGATAATGTTGCATCGAAGTGTTTCTATTGTTGTGTTGTGCTATACAACAAACCTCCCCATTTCAAAAAATTTCATCCAAAACTTTAACAAGAAATGGGTCCCCTTTTTAAGACTTAGATAAAATCAATATTTCAATATCAATCACAAGCTTTGATTTATCCACACAACACATGAAAATATTTATGAAGAAGGTCTGATCCGATTTAAATATCAAACAAGACCTTTTCGTAAAGAAAAAAAGAAATAATACATCACACCCTTTATTTAAAGGATATGCTTAAAGACTTCCATTGGCAATTTCCGATGCAATAATGCTATTGGAAAGTGCAAATCACAAGTTATCAAATAAAAATTCCAATAGTCCACTCAAATCTCTCGATGAGATAATCCGATCACAATCGGCCATCATTGAAAGCATGAGACACATAGCTGTCTATTAGCAATCCCTCATGCGATTTCATTAAAAGTGTGCTTTTCGATAAAAGATTATTAAATGAATGTTTGTGGGTTTAAACCTTAAATTAATTATAAAAGAAAAACAAATGATTTATTAATTATCTCGCTTCCCCATGATAACTCACTTTTTATTGCAATCAGAGCTATGGATGGAAACAACATAAGCATAGCGTTTGTGTCTCCTGATCTGCGATATATGATTTTCGCTAATTGCTGGTTGGGAAAGCCAAGAGATCCACTTTAAAGAACTGTTAATAAAATGAGTGATGCGACATATCATAATGGCATTTAAGTATCATGATTGGCAGTTACGGAAATCATTAATAGAGCAATTATGGTTGAATCCTTCGAGGATTTCATTCGTGGTAATATTAGAGTTTGTATTGCTTATCAACATTAAATTACCATTAATCTTTTATATTCTATGTTGGCTTTGAACAGGTTTTACTCTATTACATACTTCTGTTTCTTTTGCAGAGAAAGTCTGAGTGGATGAATCCAGTGAAAATGATAAAGAAATCAAAGAAACCAAAGGCCCCCGTCATAGCCAAAGAGGAACCAATTAAAAAGGTCTTGATATCTGACACTACCTGCCTCAGTTTAGGCAAGGCTTTGTGGAAGAGTATATACAATTTACTGGAAGCTGAGGATCTAGAAGAGATCGAAGGAGCAGTGGCAACAACAGATTCCACTAACAAGTCAGAGAACACTCTTAAGGATTTGGCTAGCTCCTATCTTCACAGAATACCAACCCAAGCCAAAGTTTTACCTTATAATGACCTGGTCAGATGGGTTATTGAAAGTATCAATATTACAGACAAAACTTTCTTCACAGCTGATTGAAGAATCTTTGGGTCATTCAGAGTTGAAGATATCAAAATAATGTACCATTTTCCTGAACCATAGAAGTGATATAACAAAGCATTTTTGGAAGCTTTTTCCAAAGAAAATGCCATCGAATTGGACCCTATCAGATAGTGGAGGAATTTTCTGACCAAACACAAGTATGAATCATCGGGTATGTACTCAATAGACTCACTAGCATCTCCTTACTGTTATGCTGGTGATATGATGTGCAGACTCTTTGGAGTCCATGATTTTGCCAAATTTTCTATAGAGATGGTATCTTTAATGGAGACTACAATTAATTCTTATATCAGGGATTGGGTGACCATTTTGTCTGATAAAATGGCCAACCAAATACTTGATTATAGGAAAAATAGGTTCGTGACAACTCGAGTAATACCCCTGTTTTATATGAGTGCCTATATTTTGGACACTATCTGTTTCAATTCTGAATACTCAATTTTAGGTTGGAAATGGACTCCACAACAATCGAACCCCATTCATATCTATCATAAGGAATTGTGGAAAGCCCATTACAAAAATTACCTTTATAGAATTTGTCATGGTTTCATCCTCCTCGTGTATTATGCTATATGTAATAAACCCACTCCTAGGTTGTCTGAGGAAGCCTGTGTCGGTTTAACTTCAATTGGTAGTTGGTTTGGTGAAGAAAAATTCACTTACATCAAACTTTTTGGTAGTGCTACGGATGCTCCTCTCCTTCCCTTATACATCCCTAATAAGTTACTTGCCAGAGAAATAGCATATTAGATAACAATAGAAGGGATGTCAAGGAACCTAAAGGAGTCTAAAAAGGCACATGTGGCCTTCATTTCCCATCTTATGTGGTGCTTTCATGCTGCATGACTTCAAGCATGTAGAGAAGGAAGCTGAAAAAATTAAAATGTTAAAGTTAACAGTCATCCCATTGAGGTAGTATGATCCTAAATCTATTGCCTACAATGTCACTTCTCATGAAAAAATCACCAAGTTTGAACATGAGATGGATAATTATGATGATTTGTTTACTTTAACTGAGTTATTTTCTCAAATAAAATAACTAGAAAAAATCAAATTGGGAGCAGAAGAGCTAGAGTAATTTTACAAGTTCAGGACATAGAGATTGGAAACGCTACCTCTAGACTTGTTAAATACTACCTCTATGGTACAACCAAAAGGTCACGGTGAAGAGAAAATTATTGAAAAGACTCCTGAAAAGGAAAACACGCCAGAAAGGGAACAGAGATAGGAAGGAACTAGTGATCCCCTTGATACGAATATCAATATTGATCCTACTTTAATCAAGGAATGGGAGAAGTTCAACTCAATCATCAATAACCCGAATAAATCCCAAGAGCTAATTACACCAAAATTTCCAATAGTACAAAAGCCAGAAGTTATTACTATTTTGATTGAAGGGACAAGTGGCCTACCTAGAATTTAGCAAGACATAGAGATCATTCCCGAGAATCATACATAGGAGATTGTACTACGAACTGAAGAAATACCACCTCTCGATGTCTTCTACAGCCCGAAACACCGGGATGTAGTTAAAAGATAGAGGAAGAAGAGGAAAATTGATCAAATTCCTCTTTTAACTCCTCATGTAGAAATGATGAATGTGGTATGGAAAGCTAAAGTTAATCCCTCTACGGATTTAACAAAGCTATCTCATTATGTAGGAGCTTACACAACAACAACAATGGATAAAGCCTCAGAGGTTAGCCATCTGATGAGGGTAAAGGATCAGAGGATTACTCAACTTGAGGTGCAATCAATAGTGCGACAACAAAATATTAATCATCTTTAACAATAATTAATAGAGCAAAGGCAATAAAATGAGCAATTAAGAGAGCAGTTAAAACTGGAAAAGTAGAGGATTGATGAGAAGACTCTCCATAAAACAATAGGATTTGTCTCAGGAATTAAATAGGCTTCAGATGATAAGTGAGCAAGAGAGTAAGGCAAAGGAAGATCAAATTGCCCAAATGCAAGAACACATAGAAAGGTACAAGGGTTATCCACAGGTAAGTGAATTCAGAACATAAGCCTTGGAAATAACCAAAGCCTTGTCCCGGCAGTTGGATATTCTTTGCCACAACATATCATTGGCCAACCCCTTATGCCATATCTCTATATCATTAATTGAGAAGGCAGTGGATGCCAGATTTGAATTGGCAAAGACAGATGAAAGGTTAACCAATTTTCTGTCTTGGCAAGTTTCCAAAGAAGGAATGGCTACCAACGTGTCAAGAATACAAGAATCGCACAAATAAATCCTATTTTCTAAATGGGAGTCCCAACTAATTAAAGCTGAAAGAGCAACTTCTAGATGCAGATCCACAATGAACAGTTTGATTGAATTAGTGAATAACAATTTACATATGTCTAATTTTGTCATTGATTGCTCTCCAGGTAAACTCCCAAAATCAAAGGCATTGGAACAACATTTGAAACAAGAGCTGGTGAACAGAGAAAAGAAGATTGGAGGAATCCAAACTTGACATGGGAAACATTCTAGTTTTTCCTAGTCAAGCCACAGAGCCACCAGATAGCCATGAAATGTCTTTCGAATGCAATCAACTGCATGATCTTTGAACTCTCCAACGCCACCTATACAACCTAGCTACACTCCAGGATTAGTCAACCTCCAGAAATCCAACCTATGCTTGCAATTTGCCAGCTGCAATCACAGGAAAAGAAGTCGATACAATGAATTCATTAAACAGCTACTACATTGCTATTTTCATAATGAATCCTAGATTTTCATGTGTACAGTTAGAACAATGCATAGCAATTTTTATTGATAGTTAGTTGTTATTTTTAATTATTTAAGACCCTTTCATGTATGTAGAAAGGGTTCGCAATTTGTATTAAAACTTGACTTGGGAGTTGCACTACTGTACTTCTAATATTTTTTTATCAAAAGTTGGACAAAGTTATGCATTTTTGTGGAAGAGGCTTTTATAAGATTTGTACTTTTGCATCTTCTGAGGGTGTTCTAAAATAGGAAAGAAGAATATGAATTTTGTTTACGACGGGAGAATTCAAATGAATACAGTACTATTATCACTAGTTTTGTCTTATTTCTCTATGTGTATTAACACTCCTTAAAAATTGCTATTATTGGTATATATATGTTTTTCAAACAATTCTTTAGCATATCATTTCTGAATGTTTTGGAATTATTATCATTTGGATATATATGTTAGTGATATATATTGTGATGAATGCGATAATGTTTTTATAATTACTTTGTTTAACTACTTAAATAAAGTAATCATTATATGAATGCATCTTACTGTTTTACAAATAAGTCATCTTTATCATTATTTGTTTAATGGGAATAATAAAAAATCGTGTTGATAATAAGATACCCAGGTTAGATTAGTTATATTTGTATATTTTTGCACTATAGGATAAATCACTTATCACTTTCGTTATACACTGCAAACCAATCACCCATCAACTCATATATCACTGTGAAATTGGTCCCATTATATCCAGTTAGAGCCACCACACCAAACGGAAAAGGACCTGCACTAAGGTCCTGACCAGGTGGTTTTCCTCGATGTTGATGTAGAGATTTTAGAGGCATCAACATTATTGGCATGAGAAGGAGGGCATGAACTATGAATGGTGAGAAAATCCAAATCTATAGCCCATTCTGAGAGTAAATCTCCCTCATCGTCTCCTCCAACTTCTCCCTCGCATTCTAAATCTCCAATTATCAAGCGAGAAGTTGAAAAGACAACAACCACTACTGAAAACTTGAAGATATCGGAAAAGTCTTCCCTTGAACCCCCTAAAGTTCAATCTCTAATTCATAAACTTCAAGGGTTTTCAATATCATAAGAAAGGTCTGAGTTATCCCAAGGCAGTGTGACTTCGCAATACATTCATTCTCAGCCACTTACAAGATTACAGAGCGAAAATCTTGGTATTGAACCAACATAATTTTCTTTGCCTAAAAAGAAAAGATCTAGGAAGACACCTGATGAGTCTGATAGTGATACTCTTTCATCGTCATCATCCATTTCATCCAATCCATTGCAAAGTCAACCATCCACTCCCCAATGTCATATCATTGTCCAATAGGGTACAAGTACTCCGACATCCTCTACCCAACCACTTGTAAATACATTCTCATTTTCTTTTGTTATTAGTGCAATAATGGCACACAATCAACCACAACCAAGGTCATGGACAAATCTAGGGGCAGTCGTAATGCCTGCACCCTTGAGTCAGTTACTGGCCCGCCATGAAAAGTGGTTGCCAATGTTTAATCCAGATATCGACATATAGCAGAAGAACACATAAACAACTTGATGTTGTCAATAAACCTAAATGGGGTGACTGAAGAAGATGTTGTTGTGAGACTTTTCCCATACACCTTACCAGGAGCATCTGGATCATGGTATTTTTCATTACCAGCAGGATCCATTAATAGTTAGAATGCTTTCCAAGAGAAGTTTTTGACTAAGTTATGAGATGATAGGTCTACAACAATGTTAATCAATTATCTCTCCAATCTTAAAACTGAATCAAAATATCCCATTAAAGATTTCAACTCGCGGTTTAATAAGATCTTAAATAAAATTCTTGCTAGGTCTAAGCCCAATGAAGAGGTTCAAAGTGAATGGTATATTTCTGCCTTACCTTCTAATATAGCCATCTTCATTGATAGAGCTTCAAAGCCCACCTTAACCGAGAATATGAAAGAAGTGATCGTCGTTGAGAAATGCATTATTGATTTAGAAAAGAAAACCACTCTTGAGGTGAGAAAGTCCAAAAATGTTACTTTTAAAGATGATTCAAAAAAGAAAGCAGCTAAAGATCCATACATTATGGAGGGTTTGCAAAAAATTTTGAAAACCATGTCCAATGAAATGGTAGAGATAAAGAAACAGGTAGTTGAAACCTCCACTAAAAAACGATTTAGGAATTTCAAAAGAGCCGAATCGAAACCACCTAATGCCATATCTAATGTAGAATCAAATCTAGATAATGATGAGGATGAAGACACAGTCTTGTCATCTGAGGAAACAGAATAAGATGAGATAGTTGAATGCCACAGTATGTGGGACTTCATTTTGCCTAATTTTGATACTGAAAATGAACAGGAAGCTCTCCCAGTAAATACCAAAAGTAAAATTGTTGCAGAGCTTGTTCAACCAACTCAAAAGAAGAAAAATTCAAGCCCTATTGCTAAAGATAAGGATCCCATGAAGATATCTTCAGGGTTGCCAACTCAAAATCAGCCATCATCTTCCAATCCACCCTCATCATCTAAGACATTAGTAGTCTTTGACTCTATGGATTACAACATTATTGAAGACATGAAGAACACAAGAGTGGATATCTCTTTGTTTGATCTTAGCAAGCTCAAGCATTAACAGAAATTGCTAGTCCAAGAGTTAAATGCAGTACCTTCTTCCCCTCTTCGAAATGTTGTATTATCCAAGGTGACCAAAGAATAGGTAAGCCACCATCAGATAAAGTAGATGCTACCGATGATGTTTTGATTGGAGATAGATCTAATTCTCATACTCCTCCTTTTGAGGTCTACAATAGAAATATGCACAGCTGCTTAATAGATTCTGGGGCTTCATCAAACATAATTCTATCCTTGGCATGCTCAAAATTAAACATTGAACCCCAAAAATCTGTAGTACATATTGTTCAGCTAGATCAAACAAAGGTTCAAGTCTTGGGAGAGATTAATTTAGTCACCATTAGGTTATCAGTTGATCCTAGAGTAGTCTAGAGAATTGATATATTGATTGATGACATCCCTGAGTTTTATGGATTAATTTTAAGCAGGGACTGGTCTGAGAAACTCCATGGTTACATTTCTACTGATTGGTATCATATGTGGCTTCTCTATAAAGGGAAACCAAATCAAATTAAGAGCGATTCAGAGAAGCACATGACCCATACTGTAACAGAGTTTGAGAAGGGAAATCAACTCATAGATTTCAATAATAATATTCTTCGAAATTACTCAGCTGAATCATTCTTTGCTAATTTTAATTCTCAATCACCACCTTTTTCTGTTAATAGTTTCATATCATAGATAGAAAAAATTTCTCATAGGATACATCAAGGTGTGTTACTATTGCTGAAGAAATTGTAAATAAAACCGTAGATAAGCATGTATTTTGGTCTTTATATTTTGATGGATCAAAACCAAATGACGGTGCAGGAGCAAGATTTATTTTAGTTAGTCCTGAAGGAGAAAAAAATATGTTATCATCCCGACTAGAATTTGAGCATACATATAATATTGTTGAATATGAGGCATTGATTCAAGGTATTTATAAAGTGATAGGCCTGAAGGTTCAATATCTAAAAGTATTTGGTGATTCTAAGATTATCATCAAACAGGTAAGGAATACCATCCATTGCCTTTCAGGACATCTTAAGCATTATTAGTCCTAGGTTCAAGGCCTCATATCTCATTTTCTAGCATTTAATATTTCTCCCATTCCTAGATCTCAGAATGCAGTAGCTGATTTATTAGTGAATGTTGCTTCTAAGCTCCTTCCATTCGAAGATTACATTCTTGATAGGTTTCAGTCAAATTGATTTTTAGACCATATGTTCCACACAATGTCACCAATTAGCAGGTATTTAATCATGACGAAGACATTTTGAATTTCTTAACTTCTAAGAAATATTATGATGACCTTATTATTGATGAGGATGATCATGATCTTAAAATAAAACAAAGACAGAATGAGAATGCCATACCTAAATCTGTTTTCAAATTTGGATATCTTTATGATATCAAGGATATGTTTAAACTACTCACTAATTCAAAACTTGAAAGTTCTACTTTGAGGTTTGAATTAACAAATCTTGGCACTGAAGCCAAACCACAAATATTAATCTAGGACTAGGGCTCACTCCAGAAGAAAGATTTTCCTTTATCAGATTGTTGAATAAATATAAAAATGTTTTCGCTTGGAATTATGACGATCTAAAAACATATGATACTTCTATCATACAACACACAATTCCAATGATTTCTGAGGAGAAACCTGTGCAACAAAAATTGAGGAAAATTCATCCAAATATAGAGAGTTAGATTAAAGTAGAGTTGAATAAACTCTTGAAAGCAAAGATAATTTTCCCAGTCAGACAATCTAAATGGGTTTCTAACTTAGTACTTGTCAGGAAGAAGAACAGTGATATTAGGATTTATATTGATTTCAAAAATCTCAATAAGGCATGCCAGAAAGATAATTTCCCATTACCAACAATGAAACAGACTCTTCATTCAGTTCCTAGTTCTGAATTAACGTCTTTTCTGGATATAACCAAATATTGGTGCATCCAGATGACAAACTAAATACTATCTTTAGAACCAAATGGGGAAGATATGCCTACCGGAAAATGCCTTTCGGTTTGATTAAAGTCAGAGCTACCTTCCAAAGAGAAATGGATAAAATATTTAAGGGTTTGATTAATAGGTCAGTTGTTGTCTACTTAGATGACATAATTTCCTTCTCCAAGAAAAGAGCGAATCATTTACATGTTTTGAAAAAAATATTTGAACGTTGTAAAAGGTATGGAACTTCATTAAATCCCAAGAAATCATTCTTCGCTCTTGATGAAGGTAAACTATTAGGGTTTATCATATCTAAAAATGGCATTGATATTGATCCAGAAAGAATTAAAGAGATCTCTCATATTCCTCTGCCACACAATAAAAAATCAATGCAATCATTTTTAGGTCAAATAAATTTTGTAAAAAGATTTGTTCCTGATTTTTCATAGATTGTTTTACCTTTACAAACCATGATTAAGAAAAATTCAGTTTTCAAATGGGGCATAACGAAAAGGAAGCCTTTGATTCAATCAAACAGGAGATCATTAATGCTCTTGCATTAAATAGTCCAAATTTTTCTAATCATTTTATTTTGTATGCTTTAGAATCTGAAACATCCTATGCAGCTGTGTTAACACAAATCAATGATCATCAAGTTGAAGCACCCATATCCTTCTTCAGTTCTAATCTACAAGGTGAAAAACTTTGTCATTCTGAAGTAGAAAAACAAGCTTTCACTGTGTTCAAATCTATTAAACACTTTAGGCCATTCTTCCTAAAGACTCATACAAAAGTAATAGTCCCATTCTCGGCAGTGAGATAATTTCTAGCCCAGAAGGGAAGTAGGAGAGAAGATATCCAACTAGGTTACAACATTACAAGAATATGATTTAGATATTAAACCAGCAAAAATTGTAAGAGGTCAAGGTTTTTGTAAGTTATTAGCAGGAGCTTCTAACATTCTAGAGCCTGAAGATTCAGGAAATGCTCTTCAAATAAACAAGATAAGTATCATGAACTATGAATTTCAATATGCAAATCTGATCTTTTATTTAAAAAATGGATATGCTCCTTCTAATCTCTCTTACAAAAACAAACGTTCCTTGATATTGAAAGCAAAACACTTTGAAATCATTGATGATGTGTTATTTAGAAGGAATTACAATTCGATTTTGTTAAGATTCCTTGAAAAAAATGAAGCACAAAAGGTGTTGCAAAGATTACATGATGGTCCGATAGGTGGACATTTTGGAGGTGATACAACAGCTCATAAGATAATACATGTTGGATATTATTGGCCCAATTTATTCAAAAACACCCATGGCTATGCAAGGAAATGAAAAAACATGCCAAATTGCTAGTGGAAGACAAAGGAAACCAGCCTTTCCTTTGCAACCAGCCAACATTGAACAACCATTTGAACAATGGGGACTGGATATCATAGGATAAATTGTCGCACATTCTTCCAAGAAGCACAGGTATATCCTTACATCCACGGGTTACTTCAAAAAGTGGGTAGAAGCAATTCCTTAGAAGGTAGCCAACTCTGATGCAATCATTGAATTCATCGATCAATTAATCATTACCAGGTTTGACGTACCCAATGCTCTCATTTTTCATAATGCATCTTATTTTTCTAGAAATACCATACTTGAATTTACTATTAAGAGAGGATTTTAACTGAAATATACTGCAAACTACTATCCTCAAGGTAATGGTTTGGCAGAGTCTACCAATAAAATTCCTATCAACATTATTAAGAGAACTATTGACCACAATCAAAATAATTGGCACAAGTCCTTGATATTTGCATTATGCGAAGACTGCATAAGACAAAAGGCCACAATAGGTACTTCTCCATTCAACTTAGTGTATGGGAAAGAAGTTGTGATACCAATAAACTTAGCACTCCCATCAATATCCCTAGTGCAATTTATTGAAGAAAATCCCTCGTCTTCTATTCAATTAAGATATGATCAAATCCTTAAATTAGAAGACGAAAGAGAAAAATCCAAAATTACACATGTAAAACATCAGCAGGTTATTAAATATTCTTTTGATACAAATTCTACCAGCCCAAAATTTTTACAAATTGGTGATCTTGTTTTGAAATGGGACAAAGTGCACGAGGACAAAGGCAAACATACTAAATTTCAAAAGATGTGACTTGGATCTTTTCAAATCATTGAGAAGATAGGCTCATCAACGTTCATATTGCAAGACCTATCAGGAAAAAGAGATTCTCTTCCTATCAATGGGCTTATCTTGAAAAATTTCTTTACTTAAAGAGGTAACCCATTCTTACTTGTAAATATTCATTATGTAGTTTTGTTTGTTTAAATTTTTATTTGTAGGAAATAAGTTTGTAAATAGTCTTCCATTGACCTTTTACTATTTGAAAGTTATGTAAGGAAATGTTGTAAATACTTAATTTCGATAGATGGAAACCATTAAGGAAGAGACAACAATTTTAGAAGGTTAGATAAAAATAAAACTCTAAGAACCACTTCTAAATTTGTAAAATCTTCACAAGCATTGAAAATACTGTAAATCATTCAAAGTTTTAAAGAGCCAAGAGAGGTTATTTATAAAAAAAGGAAAATACTTTTCCAAACTTAGCATCTACAACTCTCAAATTTTCATCCATTTCCTCTTAAGGGGAAAGTCATTCACCCCATCCATTAAGTTTACAAATTTTCAGAGTGTAATTCTAAAATATATCTGATATAAAAGATAAGGGGTCTCATCATGATCCTACTTACCATGATAATAGGGAACTAATTAAACTGACATTACCAATACTACATATCAAAACAGGGTAATGGCTTATAATCATAATACAAGGGGTCTCATCATGAGCCATCTTGTTCAGCTCAATTACAACCAGTGAATGGCTTTGTCAATAGCTGGCCACCAAACCAAGACAATGGCTTTTTATCTTTTAAAGAATTTGAAAGAATAGAAAACACAAAAAAATGTGTGTAAACTATCTTTTTGAATTTATCTTTCAAAAGTTATACTCTTAGATGGATGGGACAATGAATTATTAAATGGTTAAGGTAACCCTGTCGAGACTATAAACATATGCTGGCAGCAGAGGCACTACTTTTGACAACAAAGTAAACTTAAAAGTTGAGTTAGATAAGCCCCCCGCTTATATCTATACCAACCAATCAAAGCTTGAATAAGCCCAGAATGTTTTTATTTTTAATATTGGAAAAGGTACTACAATTTTTTTCATTATATTCAGAGTTAATCTTGATCTAACTATTCTTAGATTGTTTTCTTAATCCTCAATGGTTTCCAAATTAATAAAGTTATAGAGATTGCATTACTTTCCTAAAGATAACTGTTTCTCCCTGTGAATCGCCAATTGTTGTGCTATACACCAACCCTCCCCATTTCAAAATTTTTATCCAAAAATTTAACAAGAAATGGGTCCCCTTTTTAAGACTTAGATAAAATCAATAATTCAATATCAATTGCAAGTTTTGATTTATCCACACAACACATGAAAATATTTATGAAAAAGGTATGATCCATTTTAAATATCAAACAAGACCTTTTTGTAAAGCAAAAATGAAATAATATGTCGCACCCTTTATTTAAAGGATAGGCTTAAAGGCTTCCATTGGCAATTGTCAATGCGATAATGCTATCGGAAAGCACAAATCACAAGTTATCAAAGAAACATTCCAATAGTCCACTCAAATCTCCCAATGCAATAATCCAATCGCATTTGGCTATTGCTGAAAGCATGAGACACATAACTATCTACTGGCAATCCCCGAGGCGATTTCATTAAAAGTGCATTTTCCGATAAAATATTGTTAAACGAATGTTTGCGGGTTTAAAACTTAAATTAATTATGAACAAAAAACAAATGATTTATTATTTATCCCACTTCCCCATGATAAAACACTTTTTATCGCAATCGGAGCTATCGATGGAAACAACTTAAGCATATTGTTTGTGCCTCCCGATCTGAGATATGAAATTTTCACTAATCGCTAATTGGGAAAGCCTAGAGATCCACTTTAAAGAAATGTTAATAAAATGAGCAATGAGACATATAATAATGGCATTTAAGTATCATGATTGGCAATTACGGAAATCATTAATAGAGTAGTTATGGTTGAATCCGTCGAGGATTTCACCCCTGGTAATATTAGAGTTTGTATTGCTTATCACACTTAAATTACCATTAATATTTTATATTCTACGTTGGATTTGAACAGGTTTTACTCTGTTACATTCTTCTGTTTCTTTTGCTGAGAAAGTCTGACTTGATGAAACCAGTAAAAATGACAAAGAAATCAAAGAAACCAAAGGCCCCCATCATAGCCAAAGAGGAACTAGTTAAAAAGGTCTTGATATCTGATACTACCTACCTTGTTCTAGGCAAAGCTTCATGGGAGAGTATATGCAATTTACTGGAAGCCAAGGATCGGGAAGAGATCGAAGGAGTAGTGGTAACAACAAATTTCACTGACAAGTCATAGAATACTCTTAAGGATTTGTCTAGCTCCTATTTTCAGAGAATAGCAGCCTGTGCAAAGTTTTACTGTATAATGAATTGGTCATATGGGTTATTGAAAGTACCAATATTAGAGACATAACTTTCTTCACGGCTTATGGAAGAATGTTTGGGTCATTTAGAGTAGAAGATATCAAAAGAATGTACCATTTGCTTGAACCACAAAAGTGATATAACAAAGCATTTTTGGAAGCTTTTGCCAAAGAAAATGCCATCATTATTGGATCCTATCAAACAGTGGAGGAAATTTTTGACCAAACACAAGCATGAATCATCGGGTATGTACTGAGTAGACTTACTAGCATCTCCTTACTCTTATGCTGGTGCTATGATGTGCAGTCTCTTTGGAGTCCATGATTCTGCCAAATTTTCTATAGAGATGGTACCTTTAATGGAGGCTGCAGTTAATTCTTATATCATGGATTGGGTGACCATTTTTTCTGATAAAATGGCCAACCAAATACTTGATTATAGGAAAAACAGGTTCGTGACTAGCCGGGTATTACCCCCATTTTATATGAGTGCCTATATTTTGGACAGTATCTGTTTCAATTTGAATACCCCATTTTATGTTGGAATGGACTCCATAGTACCTGAATCCCATTCATATCTATCATAAGGAATTGTGGAAAGTTCATTACAAAAATCACCTTTATAGAATCTATCATGGTTTCATCCTCCCCGTGTATTATGCTATATTCAATAAACCTGCTTCTAGGTTATCTAAGGAAGCCTATGTCGACCTAACTTCAATTGGTAGTTGGTTTAGTGAAGAAAAATTTACCAACATCAGACTTTTTAGCAACACTACAAACTCTCATGTCCTTCCCTTATACATTCCTGATAAGTTACCTGCCAGAGAAATAGTATATCAGATAACAATAGAAGGAATTTCAAAGAACCTAAAGGAGTCTAAAAAGAACATGTGACCTTCATTCTCCCTCCGATGTGGTGCTTTCACGATGCATGACTTCAAGCATGCAGAGAAGGAAGCTGAAAAAATTAAAATGTTAAAGTTAGCAGTCATCCCAAAGAGGCAGTATGATCCTAAATCTATTGCCTACAATGTCACTTCTTGTGCAAAAATCGCCATGTTTGAACGCGAGAAGGATAATTATAATGATTTGTTTGCTTCAGCTGAGTTATTTTCTCAAGTAAAACAACTGGAAAAAATCAAATTGGGAGCACAGGGACTAGAGGAATTTTACAAGTTCAAGACACAGAGATTAGAGACGCTACCTCTGGACTTGTTAAATACTATCTCTATGATACAACGAGAAGGCCATAGTGAAGAGAAAATTATTGAAAAGAATCCTCAAAAGGAAAAGAACCCTGAAAGGGAACATACACAGGAAGCAACTAGTGATCCCCATCATACGAATATCAATATTGATCCTACTTTAATCAAGGAATGGGATCAGTTCGACTCAATCATCAATAACCCAAATAAATCCCAAGAGCTCATTACACCAAAATTGCCAACAGTACAAAAGCCAGAAGTTATTATTATTCTGATTGAAGGGACAAGTGGCCTACCAAGAATTTAGTAGGACATAAAGATCATTCCTGAGAATCCTAGAGAGGAGATTGTACTACAAACTGACTAAATACCACCTCTCGGTGTCTTCTACAGCCCGAAGCATAGGGATGTAGTTAAAAGACAGAGGAAGAAGAGGAAAATTGATCAAAGTCCTCCTTAACTCCTCAGGCATAAATGATGAATCTGGTATGGAAATTTGAAGTCAATCCCTTTGAGGATTTAACAAAGCTATCTCAATATGCAGGAGCTTACATAGTGGCAACAATGGATAAAGCCTCACAGGTCAGCCATCTGATAAGGGAAAAGGATCAGAGGATTACTCAACTTGAGGTGCAATCAATAGAGTGACAACAAAAGATTAATCAGCTTGAACAATAGTTAATAGAGCAGAGGTAGCCAAATGAGCGATTAAGAGAGTAGTTAAAACTGGAAAAATAGAGGATTGATGAGTAGACTCTCCATAAGCAACACGGTTTGTCTTAGGAATTAAACAGGCTTCAGATGATAAGTGAGCAAGAGAAGAAGGCAAAGGAAGATCATATTGCACAAATACAAGAACACATAGAAAGGTACAGGGGTTATCCATAGGTAAGTGAATTCAGAACATAAGCCTTGGAAATAACCAAAGCCTTGTCCTGATAGTTGGATATTCTTTGCCACAACATATCATTGGCCAACCCCTTATGCGATATCTCTGCATCACTGATTGAGAAGGCAGTGGACACCAGACTTGAATTAGAAAAGAAAAATGAAAGGTTAACCAATTTTCTACCTTGGCAAGATTCCAAAGAAGGAATGGCTGCAGACTTGCTAAGAATACAAGAATCACACAAGGAAATCTTGTTTTCTGAATGGGAGTCTCGGCTAACGAAAGCTTAAAGAGAAACTTTTAGATGCTGATCCACAACGAATGGTTCGATTGAATTAGTGAATAACAATTTACATATGTCTAATATGATCACTGATTGTTGTCCAGGTAAACTCCCAAAATCCAAGGCATTGGAACAACATTTGAAACAGGAGATAGTGAACAGAGAAAAACAGATTGGAGGTATCCAAAACTTGACATGGGAAACATTCTGGTTTTTCCTAGTCAAGCCACATAGCCAGGAGATGGCGATGAAATGTCTTTCGGATGTAATCAACTACATGATCTCCTAACTCTTTGATGCCACCTATACAGCCTAGCTACACTCTAGGATAAGTCAACCTCCAGAAATCCAGCCTATGCTCGCAATTTGCTAGTTGCAATCATAGGAAAATAAGTCGATACAATGAATTCATTCAACCGCTACTACACTACTATTTTCATAATGAATCCCATATTTTCATGTCTACGGTTAGAACAGCGCATAGCGATTTTTATTTATAGTTAGTTGTTATTTTTAAGTACTTAAGACCCTTTCATGTATTTAGAAAGGGTCCGCAATTTGTATTAAAACTTGACTTGGGAGTTGCACTACTGTACTTCTATTTCTTTTTTGTCAAAAGCTGGACCAAAGTTTGGCATTTTTGTGGAAGATGCTTTTATAATATTTTCACTTTTGCATCTTTTGAGGGTGTTCTCAAATAGGAAAGTAGAATTTGAATGTTGTTTACATCAGGAGAATTCAAATGTATACAATACTATTATAACCATTTTTGTCTTATTTCTCTATGTGAATGAACATTCCTTAAAAATTGCTATTATTGGTATATATTTGTTTTTTCAAATAATTCATTAGAATATCATTTATGAATTTTTTAGAATTTTTATCATTTGGATATATATGTCAGTGATATATATTGTGATGAATGCGATAATGTTTTTATAATTACTTTGTTTAACTACTTAAACAAAGTAATCATTATATGAATGCATCTTTCTGTTTTACGAATAAGCCATCTTTATGATTATTTGTTTAATGGGAATAATCAAAAATCGTGTTGATAATAAGATACCCGGGTTAGATTTTTTATCTTTGTATATTTTTGCATTGTAGGATAAAACATTTATCACCTTCATTATACACTACAAACCAATCACCCATCAACTCATATATCACTGGGAAACTGGTCCCATTATATCCAGTCGGAGCCACCACACCAAATGGAAAAGGAGCTGCACTAAGGTCTGGACCGGGTGGTTTTCCCCGATGTTGATGCAGCGATTTTAGAGGCATCAAAATGTTGCTACTATTCTAGGTCAAAAATAGTGCTTGAAGGTGATCATGTGCAGAAGAAGGAAATGGATGAATTGGTGTTTGGAGGAATTTTGTGTCTAGGTCAACACATCTTGGATTATCTCATGAAACTATTGAAGGAATATTTGTTGACTGGGTTTTCCCCTAGAGTGTGCTTTTTCCCTAGCTGTCTATCTACATTTCGTATCCTTGGTCTTCGTGCAATGGTTTGTTAATTTCTTCATGATATAATATAAAAATAAGAACACAAGAAAGCTAATAAGAAAATAAGAAAAGCATGTATATATATATATATATATATATATTATTATATATATATATATATAATATTTTTATATATATATATTATATATAATTATATATATATTATATATATATATATATTAATATATATATTTATATAATATATTATATATATATATTATAGATATAATATATATATATATACAAGTCAAATAAAGTGAAATTAAATATTATGATAAAATGACGTAGTGCCAGGTTGGTCTGCATAGAAGATGACGGATGGTCAGCTATTGCTTGATCAACATTTTCTTAACTCAGCTAAGGTGGAAGAGGAGGTGGCTAGTGTGCATGAATATAATACTATGGATGGTCAACTATGTATGTGCCCTCAACATATTCTGGTGAACTCTAAGGTGGAGGAGGAGATGGTTTGTTTGCTCTATCAAGAGAAACATGAGGCACATCATCTAGCTCTAACATATCAACATCAGGTGACTGACGAGGATGTGTACTACAATAAAAATCATCGATACCCTAATGGACATGATCTGATGCAGTGGTACTACCAAAAGCATCATGCCACCCTCATCATCATGATCATGATCATCACCTTGATCATCATCATCAACACCCTCATTTGATGTATCTGATGTTGCATGATGTTGTCCTACATCACTTATCACTGTCAGTAACCTACTAGCTATTATGATATGTCACATAAGAGACATCATGTCGCACATACAGTCCATGTAAAAACCCACAAAACTAGGATCTGCGAAGATATCTCGAGCCCTCCATAGTAGATTCCCACATCAAACAAAACTTTGGCCAATCTATCACAATAGTCCATTTGAACTTGCAAACCAACTCTATGGCCTTGAAGTCCCATGCCCCCTTTAGGATGTGACTCACCCACTTAGACCTCACCCATATCCCCATTTCCTCTGACATTCAGTGGGGGGGAGGCATGTCCCCATCGAATGTGCCATTGTCTACAAAATATATAATATATAGGAATTATTAGACAAATTTGTTAAATAATTCAATAAAACAAGTTAAAGAACGTGATAGAACATATTTTATTCTAATTCATTAAAACGAGAAAATGAAACTAGATTAATTTAAATAAAAAACTAATATTACCTCTATCACCCAAAGGCCTAATTGTTGTGAAGAACATGTGGGGACACCCTCTCCAATCAATCCCTGTGTACAAAAGCACCAACAAGACAAATGCATGGTCATCCTCATTGTCCAATAGTGCATTCCTTGAGAGAAATCCTATCCAGATATTTCGACGGGCCCCTCTTAGGCATCATCTACCTCCACATGCACATCCAAACCTTAGTGATCGACCTCAGAGGGTGACCTTCAAATGTAGGAATTGCCTCTATAAACCTCCCAAAAAATAAATAAATAATGTCAGAAGCGAAAGGGAAGGTCTCCCTCCCTATTCTTAATGCACAACATTTATCTAAATCCATGCAAAAGTTCCTCAAAAAAATTGCAAACCATTTGATGCAACGTGGCACCTGAATCAAAGAATTAACATAATACAAAAGAGGGAAACTAATGCACTACCCATCACTAGTAAAGTGTGCAATGGTATTGACCAATAACGAAAGGAACCTAACCTCCTCTACAGAAAAAGAATAAATTCGTAGTTTGCCACCATGGACCTAGAAATATGATGGACGGACCATATGAGGCTTGACATATCTCTAAGTGTATGTAAGCTAAATCTCAGTTGCAATACCATAGGGGACATTAGAGAACTAAGGAAAATCCTCCCCTCTCATGGATAGGCTAGCGATAAAGTATATTTCCTCCTTAGCGGGCCTACACCCCACCCCAGGACCGACATGGAAAGCATGCTCAAGGGATCTCCATCAACGGATCAAATGTTCCATTAAGACAAAGTGCATCTTGAGGCATGTATCCTACCCATTGTTGGAAATAATACTGAGAGGAGGGGTGAATCAGTATTAGCAAGTCAATAAAATTTCATTTCCATAATCAAATTCATATACGCTACATTAGTTAATGGAACTTGCGTGTATATGCAACTGTATTTAAGGCAACTAGCATATATCCTGCAAACTTATGATTCAGTTAATTCATCATATGTTGTTCTTTAATCAATGCATCAGAACCATATAAATAGTAACCAGATGCAGTAAGAATAGAACAGACAATCACACACATGAACACAAGATATAAGGTGGAAGCCCAATATGGGTGAAAACCACCTGTTGTAATTGTCTCTATCTTCCTTTTAATAAGAAACTTATTTTCACAATTTTTCTATTGGTGCAGTCTTATACCTGCATGGAGGCTTCTATCTATAGAAGGATACAACCTTCTCTCGTTCTCTAGCTTCTCCTAGAAGGGAGCTATAACCCCCTAGCTCTTTTACTAGCTGATATGTTTACTACTACGTAGGTGCCAACCTAGAGAAGGCTACAACCTTCTCTTTTCTTCCAGGGACCACGTTTCATAAATTTTTAGACTGGATCCATATAACATCATTCAAACATCAAATATATCTACATCAATCAATCTCCTTTGCACCAACCACAACTGAATCAATCAATCACTTTTCAGAATGTTGTAACCAGAAAACAGTAACCAGAACCCAAAACACTGCAACAACAAATAGAAGCAGCTAAAACATATTTATGAGGTATAAGCTACTTCCATGTGTTGAAGTTGTGTGCATATGCTCCTTTCTCAAGGCAAACCGACGTACATATCTATAAATCAAATTTAAGATGTATACGCTATTTTGATATGCAGAACCAACGTGTATACGCGTCATTTCTAAAGTGAACCTGCGTACAGATCTATAAATGACGATTTAAACTTTACAACAATTCCAGACTTCTGTTATACTGAGATCATCATATTTACAGTCTACAACATGCACCCATTATTCAGATAAAAGATCAAAACCACACAATGATACTTCACTTCAAGCCTTAAGATCTTGACCCATCATCAGATCTTATCCTTCATGAAGCGTTAAGGTTCTTCCTTGGTTCAGATCTAGCTATGGACCATAACCTAATAACATGTATACTAGATCTTGCTCTTCATCAGATATTCAATACTTGAGTACCTTTTCCTAATGACCTTCTCCTCCTTTTATAGTCTTAGGCCTTACTCAATACCATGGACCAAAACCACTTAGGACCAATACCATGGATCAAAATAGCATGGACCAAATACCACAGACCAAAACTTAGATTTCCAACATGTACACACCTTTCCTTTTGTGAAAGTGCATGTGTATGTTATACACTCCTTTTGGTCTTCTAACCCGTGTGTACACATGGCTTGGTTGATAAGGAACCTGCGTGTGCCTCTCTTTCTTCATTCAATGAGTCTGAACTATGATTTGTCATCTGAGTGAGTTGCCATCAAGGACAACACCTATGTCATAGTGCCAAATCTATGTCATAATTCCAACAATCTCCCCCTTTGGACTTGATGGCAACCCTAAGTCACTCTCCCCCTTTGTCATCAAGGGCAAAGGGTTATGCTCCCCTTGAGTTCATGCTGAATTCTTTGATATGCTAAAGTGTGTTGATTGAGCTCCATGCTCCCCCTGAATATAAGCAAGGTCTGCAAAAGATGTTCTAAAAGAAGAACATGACTCTATACATGCATCATAAATGACATTCCTATCACCAATGACTCATACGTACATCCATCTCCCAACCAAGTGGGGATATACTAATTGTTTATACATGTCAAAACAAGAACATTACATCATCCATCCCATGCATAGTGGGGTAACAAAATAGGTCGTTTCATGACCTTAACATTAAAATATATACATGACATATATAACAGAGACCAAATATCTTAAACAAGACCATGATAGTCATCAACAACTATCATCAGCAGCATCTGTCAATCAGCATCCAGACCAGCAACCATGTTCTCCCCTTGAACATATTCCACCTAAATCAAACACAACTATGTGAATTTGTACTAAGATCTTCTAATATAATGCCAACAATGCATTATTAGAAGTATATGCTCCCCCTGAACCTATGCCAAATGATCACTGTCAGACCCATATCAGACTCCTTTAATCCTGAGTCTAGCCCACTGGTTTTCTTCAAACCAACATATACGTGACTATACCCATATAAACCAGTGTATGTATGTGACTACACTTCATGAAACTTGCATATAACCACTTTTGCTTGAAACAGATAAGTTTTAACAGTAGGATGATGCATCAATTACTCCCAACTTTTATCTGAGATATTCAAATGTCTCTTTGGGCAATGGTTTGGTGAATATATCAGCAACCTGTTCTTTGGAGGGAACATACTCCAATTTGACCTTTTGTTCAAGCACCTATTCATGTAGAAAATGATATTTGATGAGTACGTGCTAGGTCTTGGAATGCATGATTGGATTCTTTGGAATAATGATGGCATTTGTATTATCACATAGAATGGAGATGGGTGGAGTACATGTGATCTGAATGTCTTGCAATGTTTGCATCATCCAAAGGAGTTGTGTGCAGCAGTCACATATTCTACTTGTTTCTTGCTGAACCAAGAAACTAATCTGGAACCCATATAGAATCCACCATTTCTAGTGCTTTTTCTGTCATCAACGCTTCCTACCCAATCTGCCTCTATATATGCATGAAGTGTAAGATCTGTATCTCTAGGATACCATAAACCAAAATTCTGTGTTCCTTGAAGATATTTGAAAATCCTTTTGACTGCCTGAAGGTGTGATTTCTTTGGATTTTCTTGGAATCTTCCAACTATTCCCATTGCATGCATGATGTCTGGTCAGGTACCTATTCGATAAAGTAGACTTCCAATCATGGATCTGTAGGTTGGTTGATGTACTGCTGTTGATTCATCATTCGAGCTGAGACTGCATCCCGTTACCATTGGGGTACACACTAGTTTAAAATCTTCCATGCTATATTTTTTAAGATCTCCTTGAGATATTTGGTTTATGACACAAAAGTACCATATTTATTTTGTTGAACTTGTAGACCAATAAAATATGTAAGCTCGCCAAGCAAGGACATTTCAAATTCTTGCTGCATTACTGAAGCAAAACTCTGACTCATGGCTTCTTCATTGCTACCAAAAATGATATCATCAACATACACAACAAGTATTAGCAATTTATTATTGTCAATCTTTGTATATAGATTGTTATCAGCTGATCCTTTTGAAAAACCTTGTTGATGGATATATTTGTCAAGATGATAATATCAGGCCCTTGGAGCTTGTTTTAGACCATAGGGAGCATTTCTAAGTCTGCATACAAGTTTTGCATCATTTCTAAGAATGAATCCATCTGGTTGCTCAATATAGACTTCTTCTTCTAAGTCTCCATTAAGAAAGACGGATTTTACATCCATTTGGTATACTTTGAATTTATGAAAACTAGAAAGAGAAAGGAAAATTCGTATGGCTTCAAGTCTAGCAACAGGTGCAAAAGTTTGTTCAAAATCTATACCTTCTTGTTGAGCATATCCTTTACAAACAAGTCTAGCCTTGTTTCTAATAACTTCTCCATTTTGATTCAGCTTGTTTTTGAATATCCATTTAGTTCCTATGATATTATTACCATGAGGTCTAGGAACTAATTCCCAAGTATTATTCTTTTCAATTTGCTCAAGTTTTTCATTCATGGCCTTGACCCAACATTCATCTTTGCATGCTTCATTTACATTTTGAGGTTCAGTGGAGGATAGCAATGCTAGATAGCTTGAAGCTTCTATAATAGTTCATAGTGTCTGCACACATGCCTCTTTTTGTCCCAAAATTTGAGTCTCTGGATGGATTTTCTCAACATGCTTGGATGAAGTCTTTTCTTCTACCATTATCTCTTCTTTTGGTGCTTCATTGGTTTCTTCTTCAGAATTAGTCTGACTGACGTAGGATAATCCTCATATTCTTCATAATCTTCAGTTTTTATTTGCTTCAGATTTTTGCATGCTTCATCAACCACAACATCAATAATTTCAATAATTTTCCCAAGTCTATTGTTATAGCATTTATATCCTTTATTTTGGGAAGAGTAACCAAAGAGAATACCTTCCTCTGCTCTGGGTTCAAACTTAACAAGTTTTTCTTCTATCCTTTTGATGTAACATTTGCTTCCAAAATCTTTGAAGTATTTTACAGTAGGAGCATTACCATACCAAAGTTCATGTGGAGTTTGAGTGTTGTTCACCCGAACATTTGCTTGGTTGAGAATAGTGATGCCAGTGAATGCAGCTTCACCCTAGAAGGTTGCAGGAGTTACAGACTCATCTAGCATAGCACAAGCCATTTGTTGAATAGTTCTATTCATCATTTCTACCACTTGTTAGAGTCGGTCTTGTCAATCCTCCATCATAGATCAAAACTATTTCTACATTTCATTTTTAGGAGTCCCACTCCATTCACTCAGCTGCATTCCACTAGGGGCATGACATAATATGATGGAAAAGGTCTTGGTATTCATTTCCCCTCATGTCTGGCACATGCTGGGTTGGGTCTTTTGTCAGTAAAGTCCATGACAGTCAAGGTTTGGTCTTTTAATGGACAAAAGCCATTTTCAATCATTAGGTCTAGGGATTGGTCAATTTGGTCTTCAACCATGTCCAATAAAGCCATGCAAGCTAGAGGGAGGCCCTTAAAAGTTTATGATTCAAAGGTTTTCATCGTCATGTTGACAGATTACGATTGTTCTTCAAAACTCTGTTTTGAAGAAAATCCAAACAGTGTGTCATTTGTGATAATTTTCAAAAAATTCGGTAGTTGATTTCTCCAGGTTTAGTCATGGTTTCCTTGGCTAAACGCCATGTCATGCGACCCCTGCAAAAGTGCCAAAAAATTTCATCATTCTAGCTAAAAATTCAAAGGAAAAAGTGAAATTCAGTGTTGCATTAACTTAGTGAAAAAATCCAAATGAAACATTAGCAAAGTGGGTTTTTGAAAAAGAAAAAATTTAACCCATGACTCCCAATTTATTTATAAAGGATTTTCACAAGCAAACAAAGTCATTGTGCAAATCAAGGTCATAGAGAAACATAGCAAAGGGATTGAGAGTGCAAAGCACGCATTGGGAGTCAGTTTGGAGTCATTTTCAGGAGCGTGGCACACACACAAAGGGGCACGATGCATATAAGGAGCGCGGCGTGCACAGCGCCACTCCACAGTGCAAATTTTACACGAGCGTGGTACACACACAGAGCGCAGTGCACTGGGTTTTCTGCGCGGCGCACACCCACAAAGGCCCGAAACTTGTTCCAAATTGCATCAAGTCGCCTTTCAAACCCCTTAATTGACAAGTAGGCTCTAAATCTTGATGGCTCATGTATGTTTGTGAAGGTTATGGTGGTTCATGGCTATGTATAATTACAACAAAAACTCATAAAACTAACCACTAAAAAACATCAAATCCATTGTGGCTAGGGTTTCAAAAATTTGGTGTTGATGCCAAGGCTCCTCTTTCACCTCTCATTTTTTCCCTCTCCATTTTTCCCTTCCCCCCTTATCTCGGTTTTCCTTATTTTTTCCTACCCTAAGCAGTACTAAACCCCTATTCCCTATCCCTCCACTCATTGGTCAATGTAAACCCAAAAACCCTACCTTATAACATCCCCAAACCCTCCTACATATCCCTAAACAACATTTTCCCCATAACCCCTATTCCCATCATATTATTCCTTTCCTAACACTCCCTTTTTTCATTGTTGCCCTTGGAGGCAGATATCACAACAACACCTAGTTTCACACCATCATCAAAGGGCAGCCCAAGTATAGTACACACAACAGTCATGGCATCTGAGCATTCATCAGAGTATGATATGGAAACACAAAGTGATTTATCCTCGGAAGAACAAGCTCCCTGGAGACATCACAAAAGTGGCAAACATGTTAGGTATGAGCCAACTACCGTCACAAAATTGCAGGCCTGCCCTCTTGCTATGTCATGTTTCCAGCATCTGTCATGTTTTGAATTTTTTCAAAGGGTAGCTAATGTTAGAGTTCATCATGAGTTGGCCCGTGTTTTTGTGCTTCACCTACATGGAGGTCACTCTATCTTGGCTGGGGTCACCTTCACATTGACACCCTAAACTATCTCATTAGCAACGAGCATACCGAATGTTGGAGAACAGTGGCACAAGAAATAGAAGCTCGATAGGCAACATTATGAGCCTTACATTAAGGCTAGTTTCTTGAGGTAGCTCACAAGAGTCTTTCCATTCAGATATTTGAAAGATGAATATGCTCCACTCATGAAATTGATCATGAAATACTTCAGCTGTGAGGGGAGGTTCTCTCGT
>APFE031413798.1:1878-52543 GCA_000404065.3 Pinus taeda | reverse complement strand
ATATAGGAGTCTAAGGAGTCACAATATAACCCAGCCGACCTAACAATAATAATATAAAGCCACAAAAATAACAATAGAGGGATTCTATGGGGCACAGTAATAACAATATGGGGACAATAGGGGCCAACAATATTAATAAGTGGTATAACTACAATAGTAATGGGATAATCACTAGTATTAAAGGGACCCAACAGAAAATCCCAACATGAACCTGCAGTAGAAGTTCGCATGACCTAGAAAGTTGTGGAGCTCTATCAGAGTGGTTTGAGATGGCCAATCCCGAATGACTTGGATCTTGGCTAGATACACATGTACCCCCCATTCATCAATAATGTATCCCAGATACTGAACCTGGGTCATGCCAAAAGTGCATTTCTCCAAATTGGCACATAACTTGTGTTGTCGCAGTGTATGGAGAACCTGTCAAATGTGGTGGAGGTGCTCTTCCCAACTCTGGGTGAAGATCAAAATGTCATCCAAGTATACCACTACAAATGAGTTGGTGAATGGCCACAAGATGTCATCCATTAGCCTCATGAAGGTTGCAGGAGCACTCGTCAATCCGAAAGGCATAACCAACCAATCGAAAAGGCCCTCCTTGGCTTTTAAGGCAGTCTTCCACACATCGGAAGGTTCGATTGGTACCTAGTGATATCCTGACTTCAAATCAATGTTGCTGAAATATCTTGCCCCCTTCAGTTGGTTCAAGAGGTCATCAATCTATGGGATTGGGTACCTATTACAAATAGTGATCTTGTTCAGTGCCCGATAGTCAATACAGAGACTGCAAATCCCATCCTTCTACTGTATCAACACGATCGGGCTCCCACAGGGCGACGAACTTGGATGGATGTGACCTTTCTACAGCAGCTCCTAAATATGCCTCTTGATTTCATCATTCTCCAGAACGGAGCACCGATAGATTGGTCCAGTGGGCATCGACGCACTTGGGGTTAGATCGATGGAGAGTTTGACCTGACAGTGCAGAGGAAACCCGACGAGGGAGGTGAAGATGTCCTCGTACTCCTCCACGACCTTGTCCATCTGTAGTTGTCATGTGGAGGGGCCTTGTGTGGAGGTCGTGGCCACCATATTCTTCTTTCCTTGAGGGCATATCATCAGGAAAACAAATTTCCCGGTTTTGGAAATGAGCTTACTGCATTGTTTTGTAGTAATCAAAGAGATGGCAATAGGCAATGCTACCTTCGGTATCCTGTACAACTTATTTCCCAAAGTAACAATAACAGCACGCGACCTTGATTCATACACAACATTTTGCTTCCACAAGTATGGTTGTCCTAATAATACATCACAAACATCAAGGGAAGCAACGTCACACAATACCTCATCCATGAATGAATTGATGTTGTAAGGAAGGTGACGCTGCTGCCTCACGTGAAGATCCCGTGCTTAGTGAAGCCACCCGATGGTGTATGGTTGTGGATGTGCTATGGTCATTAAGCCCAGCCGCTTCATGACCTCTACCGAAATGTGGTTCTTTTGGGTCCCATTATTGACAATGAACTGTAGCGGGGAGCCTTTTACCCACATCTAGGAGTGGAAGAGATGCTCCTCCTCTGGATCTCTGGGTTCCTCCTTCTGGATCTTTGTGGTGGCAACGATAGCATTGGGCTCCGCATCGATAATCTGCTTCCCTTTATCATTCCCCTTGTCGGGCTCTGAATCTAAGTCAAAACATGCATCTAACTACTTGGCCCGACACTCACTTGTGTTGTGAGCGGAGCTCTTATGGAACTCACACCACTTTCCCGTGTCATTTTCCAGCTTCGCGATGCTGTTCTTTGCTTGCAGCCTTGGTGGGTTGTCTTAGGTCACCCCGCCTTGGCTTTGTCCTTTGTTCTGCGGTTTGGGGACACCTTTCCCTTGCTTCTGATTCGCAGATTTAAAGTCTCGCTTCTTCTATTTAAACTTTTGCTCGATCTTGACGGCATATCGATATGCCGTGCCAAGTGAGCATATGTTCAGGAATTCTATTTCTTCTTGGATGTGCCTGTGCAATCAGTCGCGGTATTTGAATACCGAATGTTGTTCTGAATCCTTGATACCCAACTTTGTGTGAAGGGTATGGAAAATATTGGTAAACTCCGGCACGTCTTAGTCCCTTCCTTGCCACAGCGTGGTCCACTTCATGTATTGATCCTCATAACTTCCGACAAGGTAGTACTGCTCCATGATGGAAGTCCAGAATGAATTCCAAGTGGGTGTGACTGAAAATAGTGAGGCAGTACTTTCATCCTTCTGCTCGCAGTAGGTTTCCCACCAATCCTTGACGTGGGGGGCGACTTTGAGCAGAGTGACAGTAATCTTTTCTCGTCCGGAAATATCATGAACAGAAAAATACCCTTCTAGCAAATTTAACCATTTATCTACAGTGCCTGCATCTATCTAACCCTTAAATATGGGAATGTTAAAGTTAACTTGTACCTTAAAGGGTGTGGCGCTTCCAAAGTAGGTCTTGGAAGTAGATGTGTCACCCTTGGATAGCCGCTGAAGGATCTGGGCAAAGTTGTCCATCATCGCGTTCCTTTGTCGCTCGAGGGCCTCTTCGAGCATGATTTTGATAGTATCTCCTACCCCTCGTCTTTCTTTTCATCCACCATGGGAGGTCGTCGCAATTTACGAGGTTGGTCTTGCAAAGGGTCGACCAGTTCAAGCCCTAACTCCTTATATCCCGACCTCGTTGGGGGCATGCAAAGAAAGATAGAGAAAGAGCAGACCACTCTAATACCATTGATCCGGATTTAAACAGAAACACAACAAATTACAGATATAACCATACATATAGAGATGTAGCAGAAATAATACTTCATTTCATTACTGTAAAATACTGAAATATGCTTACAAACATAAATAAAAATAAACTATCTAGGGCGATGGTAGCTTATCTTTGAGAAGAGATGTGGCGGCTACATGCCTCTGAACTGTGTTACATTGAGGCTCGAAGGCCTATTTATTGTTGAGAAACAATGGAAACCCCTAAACATACAAAAACCTAACCCTACAAGATGAAACGCCAAATTGTGGGCCCTATTTGGGTAAACTGGTACATCAACTTTCCGGGGGCATACAATCTCCATTTGACGTGCACAATATCTCGTTAGAAATATCTATCCAAGAACTACAACTTTGGGGAGAGAAACATCGGTCCATGGACCCATGTTGCTCCCAGTTTTCCAAAAAAGCGTCGTTTAGGGCCTCAAAACGACTCTGAAAGTTCAAGACCCGAAAAACTGCTAAAAATAGTAAATTTTACTACAATTAAGGAAATTGAAAAGCTAAAAAAACAATGGTGGGGTCTAAGTGGACTTGGCAGGTGGCCACCAATATCCGTCTGGATCATCCCAGCAAGAAGTTTTTGAAGCCAATGGCCTCACAGGTTGCCAAACCATCGGGGTGCAAAAAGGAAGATCAATGTTTGAGTGGCATAACTTTTGCATATAGACTTTTATTTGATGCACTTCTTGCACCGTTGGAAAGATCTTTGTGTGTAGAATAGCATGAAAAGGTATGGCGCCAAAGCACCAAATTTTTACCCGCAAAAAACATCGTTTGATGCCTCAAAACTCTCTTGGAGGTTTCAGACTTCATTTTGCCAAACTAGGTCCTGCCGGCAAAAACAATCCCATGAGCTGATTCCTCCACCTTTTCCCCTTCGAATGCATGAGATGGATGAAAAACAATATAACGATCCAATTCAGATCAATTTCCTATTGAACCAAGAGATTGCTCCTAATCCTAGATTAAAATTGCACCCAAAAGTGTTCTTTCTGTCAGTTGTACTGCTTGCCCAGTCGAAATCAGTGTACCCCTCTAGCTTCACTCCATCCTGCTAAATGTACCTCAACCCATACTCAACTGTGCCTCAAAAATATCTCAACACATGCTTCGTAGCTACCAAATGAACTCGCTTAGGCTCCACCATAAACTAACTGAGTGTGTTCACTGCAAAACAAATATCTGGCCTAGTGATAACTAAACCAGATACATCAGAGATCCAATCAATTATCTATATTCTATACAAAGTAGGGTTTGTTGTCGCGCAGAGTGTCTAGGCACCATGACAATGCTCAGATTGGGGGCTATCACCCTGATCCCCAATCTCTCTGTTTAAGTTGTCTCCCTATAGACCCTATGGAAAAATGGAATGAAGGAGAACTAGTTGGGAACCAACCAGTTCAAGAGACACAGTGAGGCTATCAAATACTTGATTAAGGACTAGCAAGACTTAAGATTTGATTAGACTTTAACTGATTAATACCAATGCCTTATGGAGTTAATGATCAAATGATTGATTAGCTACTATTGCTTAAGAAAATGAGATCTGCTTGTAATAGAAAATCGCTTGAAAATATTCGCAATACATCTAAAATGTAACACACATCAAATAATTCAAGCAATGACGATCAATTTCAATAAATGCAAGATGTCTTAGTAGTTAAATTTCTAGAAATCCAAATACTCTAAACAACCATGAAATTTATATGCTGATCAATTCCAATCCTAGAATTAAAATGATTTATGCTTAGTGACCCAAACCTAGGAAGATTTACCACTTTCCTATAGTTAAACTTCAGATATAAAAATTTAACCACATTTAACTATAGAGAAATGACAAATACCACAAAAAATTACCTTTAGATCTTACCTTAAGCACAAAAGATACCGAGAAGAAAGTTTAGATTAAATTAATTATTCCTTGGGTGAATTTCTCGATATATTAAGCAAGCCTAAATGTGACCGAAATAAATCGAACAAAAAAAAATTAATTAATTAATTAATTTTTTAACTCTTTTAATGGGCTAGAAGCCACATAAAAAAATTTAAAATCTTTAAATGTGAAATTTATTTCGATTTAATACTTTATTTCTCAAAATCACAAGTGATGTTAAGTGATGTTAAGTCCCTTTTAGCCCGTTTTTTACAAAAATTTTGTTTTTTATTTTTTAATGTTTTTGGATTTCAAATATTTTAGATGTTTTTAGGATTTTTAATTTTTTCGAAAAAAAAGAAAAGAAATCAAAGTCAAAATAAAACAATAAAAAATAAAATCAAAATGTAACAAATTAAAATAAAATCAAAATCCAACTTTGTGTTTTCTTTTTTCAGTTTTTAATTTTAATGAACCCAAACAAATAAAAAAAAATCAAATTTGAAAACACACTAAACTAGGTCGAGAAATCAAAAGTATGCATAGGTTAACCCTAACCAACACAATCGAATAAATCAAAAAGGAAAAATGCAAAGGTTTTGACCGTTTGTATGCCGGTGGAGAGATGTAGCTTGATGGTTGCAAGTTTGCGTGGAATGGAAGTTGGACGGAGCAAGTATGGAGAAGGTTGCATGAGGGGACAGAGAATGGAGATGGGTAGAAGACAGAGGGAGGAAAGGGATGACATATTGCGTGAGAGATTGGTGCGGATAGTGATGGCTGCGTAAAGGAGATGGACGGACCTGAAGGCAACGGTAGGAGCATCGATGAATAGAGCAGAGAATAAGGGCAACAATGTGAGGGAGAATAATTGAATGGAGAGGTGGATGGAGCTCACGCAGAGGAGGTGAATGTTGCAGCAGAGGGAAAGGCAGACAACATGGTCGAGGAAACGAATGGATGCCAAAGGACGCAGGTCAGAGGGGTAGCGTGGATGGCGTGGAGGTCTTTGCATGCGTGGTGTGATGCAAGGAAGAGGGCACGCTGGAAGAAAGGGAGCAGATGGGAAGGACAAAGTAGCGTGATTGGGTTTGCAGCACAACTCAAAGGCAAAAATTGAGGGTTTAGGTAGCTGCGGAGGATAGAAATACGTGGAGAAGAGCGTGACTGCGATGAAGGCAGTGGGCTCACACAGAGAGCAGGATGGAGAAGGGAGGCTTCTATGTATGGTGAGTTGCAGCAATGGGTGAGGATGAGAGAGGCGTGAAGATTAGGAAGCAGAAAGAACTCAGGCAGAAACTCAGATTTCTATAGGTCTTTTAAAAAAAATTCAAAGCCCAGAAATAATTTCGAATTTTTCAGGGAAACAACAGAGAAAACAATTTCGAAATCTTGTTCTTAGGAAACCCCAAGCAGCAGAGAAACTGCAGCCCAAGAACCAAGGAGAAATTTCCAGACTAAGATCTTATACTTCAGCTTAAAATTTATCAATGAAACCCTTATTGAAGTTTTCCAGACTTAATTAAAAAATTTAAATCCTTCTACTTTAGATTATTTAATGAAGCCCTCATTAAATTTCCAAATTTGAAAACTAAATTTAAACCTTTGGACTACAAAGGCTGAATAATATTCCTGCCAAAATTTGATGTTGTTGAACCCCAGAGATCCAGATCTTATCCTCTAGGGCCTAGATCTGGACTCTACACAACCTTCAGCTTCAAGTCTATAGCCGTAATACAACAAAAATAACAGCCAAATGATATGCAAAATGACCTAAAAAAAACTAAAACCCAGAAAACCCAAGTCAGAAAATTGAAGATAATTACAGATCTATGTACATTAATGGCAAATCTATTAGATCTAGGGAGTGTAAGTCCGACTCCATTCCCAGATCTGATGATCTGAGGCTCTCAACAGCCAAATCTAACGATTTAGCACAAAAAAATTAAGCTTTTTTAATTTTTAAAGGAGGTACTGAGCTCAAAACCCTCATGCATCACCCATAAAAATATCTTATGATAAGCCCGAGAAAAAATTCAAACTGAGCTCTTCAGAAAACACAGATGGAAAATTGGTTGGTTCAACTAAGAATTTCCCCGAACGCCCGATGATTTAATAATCAAGGATTTTCCTGCAAAACTCAACTCAATCGTCAACATAGAGCGAGAAAACAATAATAAAATTCAGATCTAATAGAGATACCTGCTATTATATTCAAAACTTAAATTATCATTCAAACCCCAGCGATTGAGCAAGATACCTGTACTCAAATTTCTCTTCAGAGGCTATTATTAATGGCAAAAAAGAAATTACACACGAAAATAATATATCTTATAACATTTCCATGAAGAGTAACACCAACAGAAACTAACCCCAAAGTCTTTCTTTATTGCTCATGAAAAGATTACAAGAGAGCTTTTCGCTTAGTACACGATCAAAAGATCAGATGATCTCAACTGACAAATGACCTCCTATTTAAAGATAAATCTTCCAATGGCTAGTTCGAGTGATCCTTTTCAAAGTGATCTCGACCGTTGATGAGGATCAAAATTTCTTTTAATTTCATCCATCAAAATTTTAAATATTGAGGAAATTTCGAATTTTTCAATTAAATGAATTTTAATAAATTTAAAAATTAAAATTTTGCATTAATTTCCTCCAAATTTTGACTTTGACTTAACCCCAGGGACCCAAGGCATAAAATTTATGTAGAATAATCAATTAACCTTAGTCCCTGGACCTGTTAAGATTTAATTTTTTAAAAGATCCGCAAATTTTACCTCTGGAAAATTTAAATTTACCTAGGACCTAGGAACTATGAGGGGATAAATTATTTTTCTAACCCTCAAGACACTTTTACATCATTATTTTTACATTTTTTACATCTCGGAGGGGAAAACCCATTTGCAAAAGACAATAAATTATTTGTATAACCCTCAAGACACTTTACATCATGATTTTTACATTTTTTTACATCTCAAGGGGACTACCCAGTTCTACGACACAAATATAATCTAGCAGATCAAACAATTTGTAATAAAATAACCTAACCAAATAGTTAGGATTATTCCCAAATCACTTTTACACAAACTCGATCTATAACACTAGGACTCACCTAAGATCCTGGTGACAAAATTCATTCCGGCTTTGGGGTAAGGCTGAAGGAAAACTCTGCCGACCATCCGAGAATGGATCAGTGAAACAAAAAACCTCCCGGAATGTAGATCGTTACCAGAAAAGTAGTTTTACCTAGGTGAATACATACACGACACGGATCTGCTGAGATTATTTACATTATACACATGCAGACTAGGTTTACATTATAACATGACAATCAGGCTGATGATGATAGCTGGACGACAGGAACACATCGAGCAGGCGCTATCCCTTTTGTGAAAAAGGGGGTGTACTGCTATGGGTCGTTGACACGTAGTGGTCAACAGGGTCCACTACCTCTGATCTGGAAGCATAAATCTTCTTCGAGTTGGTCACTAGTGGCATGGACATGGCCCTGCCGTCTTACATCTTGAATCACTTCAGGACCTCAACTGTGTAATTCCTTTGCCCAGGGAAGATCTCTTCCTCTTTTTTCAACACCTCCAAACCCAGAAAGTAGTGCATAAAACCCAAATCCTTCATCTCGAATTTTGTTGCTACGTCCCTTTTGCAATCTGCTATGAGCTTCTCAAATCTTGTGAGAGATAGGTCATCAACATATAACACCAATGTGAGAAGCTCCCCCTTCCCTTGAATGTAGTATAGGTTCAGGGCTGCCTCACTCTTGATGTATCCCATGCTCTACAAGAAACTATCAATCATGCATACCATGCCTTGGTAGCACGCTTAAGCCCATATAGTGCTCTCCTCAATCTGCACACATGGGAAACCCTCACATGCACCTCAAAACCCTTCAACTACTCAATGTAGATTTCTTCCTCATAAGCACCATTAATGAAGGTCGTCTTGACGTCCATATCGTGAATTCTCCAACCCATCTGCACTGTTATAGATATAATAGCCCTAATGGATAAGTACCTAACTACAGAGGTAAAGGTCTTGTCATAGTCAATTCCCTCCTTCTATGAAAATCACTTAGCCACAAAATGGGCTTTGCACTTCTCCACTCTACCATCTATAACATGCTTGATCTTGTACACCCATCTAGAACGAACCACTGCCTTTCCCTCTGGTCGTGACACTACCTCCCAAACAGTGTTCTACATCATGGAAGAGTATTCCTCCACCATGGCATCTATCCACACCTGATTCTCATATTTCTCCTAAAAATTGGCAAGTTCGGCCTCCATCATCTCACTCATCAACACTATGTAACCAGAGTAGAGCTAAGGAGCCTTGCTCCATCTGGCTGAATATCTTGGAGTACCAATGAACTCTTGGGCCTCTCTGAATGTTTTCTCAACCCACTTGGCCCTCATCCTCCTTATGCTAGGAGTCTTAGGTAGGGTGTGAGGAGCCCTCTACCCCTTGTCCTCTTCTTCCTGGTCAACCTATTGGCTCTACTCTCAAATCTATGTGGCAATGCTCTAAAGAGTCTGTGTTGTCTTTCTTCCTCGAATTTCACATCCCTGCATATCATTGTCTTCCTTAGAGCAGGAATGTACACTTGATAGGCTTTTGAAGTCTCGTTGTACCCTATAAGAATCCCTATATCTATAGTAGGTTCTAGTTTCATTCTCTTTCCATAAGGAACGTGGCCATACCCAAAGCATCCAAATATGTGTGTGTCCCAAAACTAGTTTCTTCCCTGTAAATGCCTCCTTAGGTATCAATCTTCCCAAAACCTTGTATGGGCTTCTATTTTGCAAATATAGAACAGTATTGCAAGTCTCCACCCATAAATACATGGGTAGCTCTTCGCCATGAAGCGTAGCCTTAGCTAATCCAACAATAGCCATGTTCTTTCATTCTACAACCCTATTCTATTGAGGATTGTACAAAATTGTCAGCGCTATCCTGATGCCCTCCTATGAATAGAAGCCCTTGTAAGGCATTAGAGGTGTACTAGACTCCATTATCAGACCTCGGTGTCTTGATATTTCTCTCAGTCTCGTTCTCAACAAGAGCCTTGAACTCATCCATTTTTCATGAAATAGATCCAAGTCTTAATATAGAAGTCATCTATGAAGGTCACATAGAAATAGTACCCACTTAAGGATACAATTGACATGGGACCACACATGTATGATTGTATGAGGTCCAAAATCCCTTTGGGCTTAGTTTCATTGCTAAAAAAGTTGGTCTTTGTGGACTTGCCTAGTATACAACCCTTGCACACCTCATGTTGCTCAACCTTCAACTTTGGCAACTTGTCACGATCATCCTAAGCACATTAATCATTCCATGATGAAGATGAGTCATCCTTCTATGTCACAACTCCCCCAACCCCTTTTCTACAACTCACCAATGTTCTGTTGGCTCAAACTACAGCATGGACAGATTGCCTTTCCTAATTCCTATCACTGTGGTTGTCCTGGAGCTCTTGGGCCAAATGTATACTTTACCCTCCTCAAAGGTTATGATGTAACCTTTTTCCTCCAAGGCAACAACTAAAATCAAGTTCTTGGTCATGCCCAAAATGTACAGCATGTCCTCCACCAACAAGGGTTTGTAAGGCTCCCTCTGAAACTTAACCATGCCAACACCCAACTACCTAGTACTTGGCATTGTCTCCAAGTTTTAGGAAGACATCCATCTCATTTTCCTTCAAGCTGGTGGAGTACTCCTTCACTCCTGCCATATGGCGAGAAGCCCTGCTATCAATATACCACACACCAATGGCAACTAAGCTCGAGAGACCAGCAATGAGTGAAAACTCATTGTCAAACTTTGCTACAAACTCATCCACTTCTAAGCAACTTGCTTCTTTTGTTTGCCTTCTTGTTACGACACTGGCTAGCAATGTGTACTGGTTGAAGGAATGCAAAACACTTGAACTTACTTAGGTCCTTCTTCTTTTCACCCTTTGAAGACGACCCATCACTTGGCCCCTTCTTGACCTTAGACTTACCCTTTCTTGTGCTAGGGGAAGCTTCTCCTCTTTGAATCTCTTCTTCTAGTCACCATGTTGAGCTCCCTCTTGAATTTCCTCCTAAATGAAATCCTCCCACATCCTTTCCCAAGAGAGTAGGAGTTACTGACCAACAATACACTTGACAAACACCTCTCATTGTTTCGTAAAGCCATTCAAGGTTATACGCACTAGCTCAAGTTCTGGGATTATATACCCAATAGTCACCATTTCATCCCTCAACCATGTTATCTTTGTCAAGTAGGTGGTTGTGCCCTCAACCTTGGACATTTTGATGTTGTGAAGCTTGTCCCTTAGCACCATCCTACAACTTTGATAGTAACTCTGGTACAACTTGGTGAGTGCATCCCACATCTTCTTAGTAGTGCCTTTCTCCGACAAATGGGGTATCAAGTGGTCTTTGAACCCATCAAGAATAATCCTCTATGTGTTCACCTCTTTAACCTCGTGAAGGTCTAGAGCCATGGGATCTAAGCTTCATGGGGTAATTGTTGTATTGGCGAGGTTCTAAATCTCATTCTCCTTGAGAATTGTTGTGATTTGAACCCTCCAATGAAGACAGTTTGAGGAGCCTTCTAGTTTGTCTTCATATCAAATGTTGGCGTTCATGGTAGAAAACCTTAGAAGCTTGTTCGCTAAAATCTAATTGGTTGACCTAGTACCCTATGTCATTTCGTCTAGCTTCGTATTCAGAAGTTGCAACTTTGATACCATGCTAATTTCCAGAAACCTAGCTACAAATTAGATGTTCAACAAATATTTACAGAAAATAAATGAAAGATTCTTTCTATATTACGAGGAGCCTTCTCGTTTGTCTTCATATCAAATGTTGGTGGTCATGGCAAAAAACCTTAGAAGCTTGTTCGCTAAAATATGATTGGTTGACCTAGTACCCTATGTCATTTCGTCTAGCTTCGTATTCAGAAGCTACAACTTTGATACGAGGAACCTTCTAGTTTGTCTTCATATCAAATGTTGGTGGTCATGGCAAAAAACCTTAGAAGTTTGTTCGCTAAAATATGATTGGTTGACCTAGTACCCTATGTCATTTCATCTGGCTTCGTATTCAGAAACTGCAACTTTGATACCATGCTAATTCTCGGAAACCTAGCTACAAAGCAGACGTTCAACAAATATTTACTAAACATAAATGAAAGATGCTTTATATATTGATTTGTGACAGAAAATACTTTGGGTTCTTAACTAGAAGAAACAGCAGAAGCAAAACTCACAAATTCAAACACACATAAAAGAACGACACAGATATACCGTGGAAATCTCAATGTGGGGAAAACCGACAAACACTGGGCTTTGCATCAACTTTAGAAATTTAGTTTTTAACAAATCTTTCCAACATAAAATTGCTATATCAATTTGTCCTAGCAAATCTAAGTCAAATCAACTTCTACATAGCAAGGTATGGCCCAAAAAATCAACCTATGTGCCCAACGAATTTCTATCTCACTGTCAAAACATTTTTTGTAGTTGAATACCCAAGCGTGCCAATTGAATGATCTCCTCAAGAGCTCGAACTACCTTAATAAAATGCTTAACCCTAATCTCAAAAGACATGGATAGTTGACATTTCATCTCATCTCTTCAGATGAAGGGCTATGACTTAAATTTGTCGTTGACCCTTTTACCTTTTCCAAAAAGGTGGCTCCTTTTACCTTTTCCAAAAAGGTGGCTCCGAAGTCAAATAATAAAATTAAACTATGGTCTAAAATCCCAACTCAGGGAATTAATCAAATAGTTCTTGGAGTTATTTGAGGTGGTTAGTTGCATGTCAGGCACATGACCTATGTAGAACCACCTTCCAAGCTACAAATTCAACACATCCTTGAGTTCGGGCTGGAAATTTTACCCCATAGGTTGATGTAGATAAAATAAAGGTAAAAACATGAAATTCCCACAATAAAAGAAAAAGAAAAGTTAAAATGCAAAAGATGGTCGAAACATTAATTAGCATATATGGGCAAAAGCCTAGCATGAACTCTACCACCCTCTTTAGCCATCACCCAATTCCTAAGCACTTGTTTCTCCCATCACATAATAAGAAACCCTTACGTGGCCAACCATGATCAGCGAGAAGTTGACTAATAATGAAGGAGTAAATCAATGCTATATCATTAAAAGCAAGCTTGGACACCTAAGTTATGCTCCTCATCAAAGCATTATCAAAAGGAAGTACGAGGTGCACTAGAGGGGTGGGAAAAGCATGACAAGGAAAGGGATAACTAATGCCTCCACTACTGATCCCTCCTTACATCTATACACTCAAGATGATTGACCTCCATCATCTCGTTCCATGACCATGGGACCTAGCCATGAAGCATTTCCCCTCCATTGCCACACTATCACAAACACCTATAAATTGAATGGTTGATCTTGGACATGTCACCAGCCCGTCTAGAAGCACCTAATAAGGTCGACCATCTAGCCATCCCTAACAAAGTAAGGAACACTTTTACGAGACTTTGTCTAGTTAAATATTCGATCGCAGTTTGAAGTCTTATTATGCCCTTGACAATTATGTATGGTCCACTAAGATGCATTGATGGCCATTGTCACTAGTGAATGGTAACTTTCACTTGAGTTTGAGATGGTTTTGCAGGGTGGTCTTCTGGTCTTCTACTATTAAACACACATATGGAATGGTGAACACAATATGAAAGCATAAGCATTCATTGCATTTATTATTCACAATAATGTACATTTATACATTTCCTTATGACCCTTGGTCTTCACATACCAAGTAGTCTCTTGGAATCTGGTGATTATTCACATTACACACCAACCCTTAGTGGATTAGGTGTCCAACATTCCCCCCCCTAATCCGAAGGGGTATACATAAGTCCAAGAAGAGAGATCTAATACAAAAATACAACAATGCATAATAGTAATAGACTGGATGTGCTCTCTCAAACGAAGGTATAAGGTGGGAGAACTCGAGGTCTCAACCGACAGTGGTTTAAGGATGACCACCAACACTGGTACACTTAGTGTAATTCCCAAATGTCTTCCAAATCTGGAAAGAAGCTGAAATCTTCTGCTAGAGGAAGTGTACCTAATGCTTTGAAGAGGGAGGCCTTCAACCTGGAAAAGAGGAGGTCTACAACCTGCGGTGGTTTAAGGAAGACCACCAACCAAAGGAATGCTTAGTGTGATTCCCAAAACTCTTCCAAATTTGGAAAGAAGCTGAAGTCTTCTACTAGAGGAAGTGCTCCTTAATGGTTTGAAGAGGGAGACTTTCAACTTAGAAAAGGGAGGTCTGCAACTTGCGGTGGTTTAAGGAAGGCTACTAACCAATGGCGTGCTTAGGGGCTTCTTTGTTTCTAGCTACAACTTTGAATCTGGGTATGGCTGTCTTTGGCTGTAGGCTCAGGCAACAGGTTCAAGTTGTGGCTCAGGCTCGCCTGATGTATCTTTGAAACTTGTAGATAACCATCGATTCCCCCTCTCAGATACAAGGTGAGAAGACAAAGAGATCTCAACAGCAAGACTTTTCAATACACTAGAAGAATATCTTACCTATGATCGAAATATCTTCTTGGTTGTTAAATCCCATTGCCAAGAAGAGATCCATCCAAGGTGAATCTTTGTTCTTGCAAGAGGCTTGTTTTTGAACCATTTATTTGAAGAATGAGTTTGTTGACCACAATGCTTGCATGGGTAAACATCAAAACAATGATCTTTCACATAACCAACTCTATCACAATGTTGGCATTTCACAATCTGTTGTTGTGGAGGAGGAGCAAGAACAGGGAATACGAATTGTCCTGAAGAATTCCAAAACTCTGAAATTGGATAGGCTTTGAATAATGTGAAGTATAAAGAGAAACCTCCTTGTCATATCCAAGACCAATTCTATTCTAGTTGCTAACAAGCTCTTCCCAAGGTATGATGATGGGCTTAGGAAGTGCAGGCTGAATTTCTTCTTATGCATACAAATTTGTTCTTGAATCAACCTCAACTTTACTATCTTGACTAGTTTTTGCATGTTGATGGGAGTCAACTTCAGACTCAAAAAGGGGATAGTTCTGAACAAAAACAAGTTCAAAATGATAACTACGTTGTTGTAGCTCGTCTTGTTGTAGTTGTGATTCAAGTTGGAGAAATTCAATGTTTTCTTGTGGATATTGTAGACAGGTCTGAATTGTAGAGTGAGATTCTTTGTTGATTTGGAATGTACCATTAGGAGTGGATTGTATTAGTATTCAATAACTAACTCAAATACTGCATTAATTCTAGCAATTATCAAAGAATTTAAAATTTTGGATTCAAATGTACTCCAAAAACCAAATAAATGGGTGCTCCCTTTGTCAAATGTTACACCAAGCCCAAATGAAGAATTAGAGTTAGAGTATCAACAGAACTTGCAAAAGGGCGAGTATCAACACCAAATGTAAGTGTAGTACCGAACCTGGATATCAAGAACAATAGCACGTTGCTGCTCTTCACAAAGAATGTATTACAACAAAGGCCACAAAACTATATAAAACATAATTTATATGTTGTTTTTCTTCGAAGTCACAACATGTAATATCGAAGGTCGTGCAACTTTGGCAGTCACTGGGCAAAGAAGAAGTCGAGAGGCTTCAAACCAAGGTCCTCAAATTAGAAGCAATCATGTGTTTGTTTTTATTTATGCTTTGAAGATTCAAATGTCAAATTACTTGCCTTGCATAATTCTTAACAGTCGGGATAGGACAACAACAAACACGCAATTTCTTGGAATTCCCTGAATTTTATTTTAAATCAAAGCCATTCAAAGTGCATCATGTGTTTATCTTCGACGTGGATTGTACGAGCAACACCGTCATCAAAAAGCATAACTTTATGGATCACTCGTGCCAACAATGCAATACCGCCATCAAAAGCATCACTCAATGCATCCAACGCAATGACAGTAATTCATGCGGTGGAATTGAGTTTTTCCAAAAGCTACAAGAGCGCGTTTTGCAAAGGCATGGAATCAACAAGCTACAAGAGCGTGGAATTAAGTTTTGGCATTCGAGTAGCAACTCAGGGAGAATACAGTGGGGCACGAACCCATCTCGTTTTACTCTTACAGCAAGTTGCCTTCTAAATCTTCTATTACACGATGCGGGCTAGGCAAAAATCAGTCTCAAATGTGAACAAATGACTTCATACATAAAAGAGTATTCAACCACTCAACGTAGGTATTCACAACATATAACTAGTAGTACCAACCATCTTTTAATAAAGGAATGACCTTTTCAATGCGACAGTCAAACTTTTCAAGCTCCATTCATCGCACGATCAAGTTTAAATGACCCATCGCAGGCAACATCAAACCATATGTATCACATTCAACTATTCAACTCTGCATTCAAGGTAGCATGGGCGAACCTTCATCGAATACTCAACATTCAATCATTCAATATAGAGTTTACAACAAAGCCAAACGTTTTGTATTCCCTTTGAACTATGCATGTTGAAACTGGTCAATTTCCCATTTAAACAGTGATTTTGTGATGAATAAACCAAGTCACTCCAGGTTCATCTCTCATGAAACGCACCACTACTTGTCAAATGAACTCCCTTGGATTAGTTTTGCGCTAGGTGTAGCTTTGAATTTGCAAATAAAAAATGTGCACAAGGACTTTAAAGTCCTACCAAAGCCCCGGTTTCAAATCGCATCCCTGCCAAAATCTCGGTTTTTTTATGTCAGGTAGAAAATGGTTGAAACGTCTCAGAATGAATTACTAGACAGTCACTTGAATTCTGCAAATGGAATTTGTGGTATGGGGGAAGCACCTTAGATCTAAGTAGGACAAAAAAAATTGAGCATGCACAAAAGAGGAGGTGAACAGTTTCGGAAAGAGCGCTTGCAAAAATGACAGTCAGAGGGAGCGTTGAGCATCAATTTCACTGTTGATGAGAAGAGGTAGAAATGCACAACAAGGAAAAAATGACAGACACCATATGAGGCTAGAAAAGTGTGGTGGGATCCGTTGACACAAAACTCCTTTTCAATTGCAGAATTCTCAAGCAAGGATGACAGATTAATGCCTAGAATGGTGGAGATGAGCTTTTGCAATGGAAAAGGGCGTATTTTTTTTTAGTAGAGGAAAGTGCTTTACTTCAGGTCATGGGTCATAGAATGGTAAATGCAACAGATAGGCGAGACAGACATAGAGAATTGAATAATCACTCAACTCAACTACTTAAGGAAGAACGCTTAGGCCAATGGAAAAACAAAAACTAGTAAACTAGTGGTCACAAACTTTGAAGGCCATAAAACCACTAGCTCAAATTGGAGCAAGGCAGGAGTACACCCGCTCTGATACCATGTTAAAAACACACATGGAATGGTGAACACCATATGAAAGTATAAGCATTCATTTCATTTATTATTCACAATAATGTACATTTATACATTTCCTTGTGACCCTTGGTCTTCACATACCAAGTGGTCTCTTGGACTCCGATGACTATTCACATTCCACACCAACTCTTAGCGGATTAGGTGTCAAACATCTACAAAGAAGCAGAGGCGGTGATGACCTTGGAAATGTAGCATTGCCCCTCTATAGCAAAGCGTTGGGCACTTTGATGATCCCATCCATTAATTAACACCTCAAAGCACCCCAGATGCTAGAACGTCGAGATTACATTACTTGGTGTTGGAGAGAGATTACATTACTTGGTGTTGGAGAGAGATTACATTACTTGGTGTTGGAGATTCTTGATAATGTACCCAACAGGGCCAAAATGCCCCCAAGTTGGCCTTTAACATTGTTTTGTGGGCACGACTTGACCCGAAGTCCATATGATGATGTTCATCCCCAGGATGACAAGGGAGAGACTACTGCTTGCAACACTTTAAAGACAATCTGCCACATCATCCTTCTATCCCCCTTAGAGATGACAAAAGGAAACCAAAGTCTAGTTTTGACACATGAAAGCATTTGAGGCTTGACTTGAGAGCCTACCCTCAAGGATAGAGTTGACTATGATCATTAGAGTTTTGACCCACAAGTGTGGGCTTTTGTGGTATATTTTCATTCTGTTGGGCGATTGGCTTGGCTTGTAACCCATTTTATTCATGTATACTCAACATTATACTTGTTGAGTAGGGCTTTTAGGCTAATAATTATGAGTGATAGACCTCATATATATATATAATATATATATATATATATACACACACAGGTTAAGTTGACTCTCAAGAAGCAAAATCCTAGGTGATATTCAAAAGTATCAAAGGAGTGATTTTATATATATAATATATATATACACAACACACAGACACACACAAGTTAAGTTGAGCTTCAAGGAATTTGAAATCCCAAGTGTGATATTCAAAAGTAGCAATAGGAGTGATATATATATATATATATATATATCTTAACTTGTGTGTAACCCGCTACCTTTGGAGATGTGACCTTTATGGTCCTCTTACTATTGGAGATTGGTTTTTGTCTTGGAAATGTCTTTTTGGGATTGAAAGAAGCATTTTTCTTGGAAGAATTGTGAGTTTTATAGAAAAAATTATTATTTTATATGTGATCAAGTATTGCTAGGATTTTTATTTATTTCGTGTCTAAATGCAAAATTATTTTTGGAAAATCTTGGTTAATTATTGAATATTAAATATCTCTTCCTTGAAATCCATATGGGACATCCTAAAGAGCTTCCCATATTTAATTTCTCACCTCAGAAGAAAGATAGTTAGGGTTTGTACCATAGTTTTTAAAATCGGCCTAGTTAAATTGGAAATCAACAAAAATGGTCAGTCAAACACACAAGCTTGCTAATCGGAGAAATAAACCCAATTCATGGTTGATTAGGACTAGTTAGGTACCAAAATAATCAAGTTGGTACCTAACCAGTCCTAATCGACTAAGTCTTTAAAAATTCGAACCCCTTGGAATAAGCATGCCCTGGTTCTAAACTTCTGAAGCAAAAGACTTGTTGGTGAGAGGGACATCAAGTCTAAATTGTCCACTTAGACTCCTTGGGATCAATTCTCAATGAGCGAATATGGTTGATAACAAATAAACTAGTGAGAACGACATTGTTCTGGTGTTCCAGCTTATGAACTTACTTATTAATAAATAGGGGCACGTGTTTAGTATATATTGATAGATAGGAAACACCATACCACTCAATAAAATAGCAATATGTGCAACTCCCATCAAAATGTTACACATACTCTTGATTATTTAAAACGATGAGAGTTATGCATGTCACATTAATGCAAATATTATAGTATTTATAAATAAATAGGTAAGTTGTCTATAGAAGAGGAAACATTAATTATGGAAATAGTTTGACCTTAACCCCTGTTACCCACCATTTTGTGGGTGATATCCCTAGGTGAATTTTTTTTCCCAATATGGTCCTCAACTAGTAGCCAGTGGCCACCAACTAGCTCATTGTGCCATTTTCTCCACCACCTAAGCTAGTCATGTGGTCCCTCACCCATCTGTCATGATGGTATGTTTGAAGGTGGGCCTTCTGAACCTAAAGGTATGCCTTGTCATTTGGTAATTGAGTATTGTAGTTTGTTTATCATGGACATTTTTGGGCATGAATTAATGGGGATATTCGAAAAAAAGAATGGGCAAGTCTGTGCTCTTGTCCCCTAGACCTGTTTGTATATTAACCTTGGATTCTAGTCCCGTGGGATCTCTTTTACTGACCATTGGCTTTAGGGATGGTATTTCATGGGAAACCATGATTTTGGTTGCGTGGTCCCGCTCCCTCATCCACATATATTGCTCCCTTTCCAACTATTATAACCACATTCATTATTTCTCCCACCTGGGTCCACATTCCTCCACTGAGTCCACATAGAGCTAGCTCTCCCCTCCCCTTGCCCACACCTTGGGTCGGACCTGGAATGATGCACGGGAGGTTGATGTAGCTAAAAAGAAATGTAAAAGAATAATTGGCCACATTCAACAAGAAAATGTACCACAAAACGCAAAAAATGGTCGGGACAAAAAGATTTAGCACGTGGGCAAAAGCAAATACATGAACTCTACCCCCATCATCATGGCCATCACCCTGGTTCGTACAGGTTCCATGAGCCTCCATCATATAGGAACCCATGATTGTCCCAACCCCTGGTGGGAACTGAACCACCCTACCTTAAAAAGGGTATCCACTGCTATATCTCACACATCATGCTCTTACCCTTTGAGCCCCAAGCAATTAATTAAATAAAACTCCTAAAAAGGCAAAAGGCATATAAAGAAAAGTGGAAAAATCAAGGTCGGGGCACCTCATGTACCACGATTGCTCCCCCCTATACATTATATACCCAAGTGTGGGCTTCCCTTCTACTAGCTACCCTTGTACCCCAGCATGTGGCCCAGGGCTGCCCGTTCTCATTCCCTACTCCATTCACCTCTTTATCACATGCCACCACCTTTTAAAGGATGTACCTTGGACATATTATCCCCTTTAAAAGTAGAAACCACCTAATGTGATACTTGGTTAACCCCATTTGGAGTTTGGAGACATTAGCACATGCCAAAGCCCATTATGGAAGGGCAAGCCATTATGAAGTCCCCATTTGTGGTCCATGCTTTGTAAACTATTTTACTCAAATTCCTTGATGACTTGTCGTACTAGAAGGCTAGGGACGCATTGGATCTTATGCAAGATTACAAAAGGTCTCCATCTTGGGTTTGGTCTCCCTATACGAGGTCCTAACCCTCCAAAGGGCTACATTGGCACATGTAGGGTGTGTGTTGAGAGCCATGGGCCTTCACAACAATAGACAACACTGCATGGATCCCCAGATATGTTCAAAGATTGTTCGAGATTCACCTATTGGACGAGGAAGATGCACCTGGTTCACCTTTGCCTAGCCAACACTACAAATGTACCATGCACTTAGCAGCTAACCCAAGACTTGTAGGATGATGTGGCATCACCTGCACCATCATCTAATCCCTTATAGATGGTCTACAAGCATCTTCAAGTTACTTGGAGACCCATGAGGCCACTTGTGTGCCCTCACAACCATTTGGAGCACCATAGGTTTATTATGTGGAGAACAATGGGCCAACCCCTTGTCCATGACATTTGGAAGTCCAACTCATCATTTTGGCACTTATGGACTTCATCAGGCACCTTAGAAAGCACAATGATATACATTATTGATTATTCAACCTCTTGGGAGGCTTATTATTTTATTTATGAGCTAGTTTGGTGGGCTTGTCACCAATAGATAGTTATTTGCACATTATTTTAGTTGGTGGGCTAATGTAGGCTCAATTTAAGTAATTCGAACTCCTAATGAGTGTATAAATAGGAGAGACATGAAAACATTTGTATCATCACTTGGATTGGATCATATCTTCTTATGAGATTTTCGCTATCTTTTGAGGATGAGACTTTTTGGATGAATGCATGAATTTCGATGTTTGGTTATTCTTCTTTGCCTTGGAGCTTCTATGATTGACATATCTTGGTGATTGGATATATTCTTCTTACATGTAAGTACTATGTTAATGCTATTTTGATTCTTTATTTTGTTGCATTCATGATATTGGGATTTTCGCTATTCTAGGGTTAATTTGTTGTTTTTCTTGGAACGAAATTGTGGAAATTAAATCTCTAAATAGTGTTTATCATGATTGGGCCATGTTTGAATGAATAAACATTCCTGGAGACATCCTTGTCTTGACAAGTCACCAAATATTGTTGAACAAAGTATAAATGACGTTGAAGCTACTTCCATTAAGCCCTAATGCCCAACGAAGTTGTCTTTCAAGCCTCCTTGACAAGTGAAAATCAATCCAAACTCTAAATCTTCCATGACTCCATCTCTCCCAGAGGACAAAGCACTAGTCTTTCTCTGGTGATCACTTTAAAGCTTATTTCTTTCACCTTCCCCTCTTTTTCTAGGCCTAGCCTACATAGGTCACCTAGGGCATCAATTATCTCACAATCTAGCTATCCAAATACTTCGATTTTTGGTTCACAACTGCGTTGATGTGTCCTTAAGAAGCCCTCCAAATTTCATGAGATTCCGACGATGGGATCTTGAAATATCACAAGCCCTAGCTCGAAGACCAATTCTTGCCCTTGGTTTCCCTTAGGGTAGAAACCTCACTGATATCCTTGCATTGCCTTTTATTGAAAATCCATTCCTTGATCCCTCTCCCCTCCCTAATTAGGTCAAGTAAATCATTGGTTGTTAAATATTATCCGCTTGACCTAACCTCGGGTCCAGTTGGTCTCGTGTGGTCCCATGCACTATCAAGTTTAATTCTTCAAATATCACCTAGAACCCAAGTTTCCACAATAATTCTAGGGCTTAGGGATCTTCTTTATAAGACACATACTCAAAACCTAACCCTTGAAATTCTCCCCAAGCCCTTCCTAGAAAGCCTTCCATCTTATCTTCCATGACGAGCAAGCCTCAATCTTGAACCTCTCTTATGAATAGACTTCTAGGATCACCCTTCATACTATCTTTGATCTATTCATCTTTGTGATCCTTATCATATTGGGTCTCCTCCCATTCGTGAAAGTCTATAAAGATTAGGGAGCTTTAGCTGACATGACAGTGGGCTATTGCCCCATTATTGCCCTTGACCTAGTAATTGTCCCTTTAGGATTCCCTCCTAGGAGCAGTGACAACCCCCATTATTTGTACTACATAAGACAGATAAGTTATACCAAACTCTACAAATTATTATGTCATTTGGTTCTTATTCTTTCAACTTAAACTATTACAATCTACTGGTTATACTATTTATGTTTGATCATAATGTGTCTATATATGTTCTAACAAATATGTCTCATAGTTAGAAAATTCACCAACACTTGCCAAAACTTGGCAAGTCAACTCGACTAAACCTACTATTGGTTGAGTTGACCATCCTCACCAAGGCTCATTGGTCGTGAAGCACTACTAATTATAGGGAAACTCATTGAGTTATTATCAAGCAATCAAGTTAACGTGGAAGCCTGAGTTTGATGACTGTCATGTTGATCAATGATTTAAAGTAAGCTAGTGGCCTGGTAGTTTGACTTGTAGCATTGTTTTTGGACTCTAGAGGCCATTTAGAGCCACACTACTTATGTATTTTGTTGAAGATATGTAGTGCACTCGGTGCATTTTGATATATGCACCCTTACATGGTATATAAATGAATAGACTTTGCATATTTTGTCTATAAAGGTACATAATCATGGTTTGTAATGTTAAAAATATTTTTTCATTAAAAAATTATTATTTTATGTATTTCTTTTAATTATGGTTTATTGAATCTGGTTTGACCCAATTCCAGCGCTAATCACGTGATAGGCAGTTGGTTCGAAACCTAATTCCGATTTTTACAACTATGGTTTGTAGAAACGAAAACAAGAAGTTTCCCCCCTTACTCCAAGCATTTATCTGAATCACAATTAGATAGGTATTCAATTAGAAACCCAGTTCCAATTTTTACAACTATGGTTTGTACAAGTGAAAACAAGAGGTTTCCCCCCTTACTCCAAGCATTTATCCGAATCACGATTAGATAAGCGGCTAGTTCGAAACCTAGTTTTGATTTTTACAACTATAGTTGTACAAGTGAAAACAAGAGGTTTTCCCCATTGCTCCAAGTGTTTATCCACTATCTCTTGAATTAGCCTAATTAGCCTAAATACTCCATCACCCAAGAAGGAATAGGGATTGGCAACCTTGGTGTTGATAAAAAACCTTAAAACCTTAAATATTCTTCTTTTCTATTATTTTCTAAGAATTTAAAGGCAAGTCGCTAGGGCATTTTAATAGGGTCGAATTTGATTACAACTCTTGTGGATGAATGTTGGAGGTAATAAATCTTGAGTTTAACTTTGGTGATCCTTTAACTCAAAATATAGCCTTTTACATGGTTAAACTTACCCTAGCAGGGTTGACATCATCCTTCTCCAAGTATTTTGTGCCCTAGAGAACCCTAGCGCTAGTAAGGGCTTCAACATAAGGCTTAATGTGGTTGGCTTTATCACTTTGTTAATCATATCTCCAATGAGCCTTTTCTTTCCTTCGTGTATGCCTAAGAGTAAGAACCCATTTGTTGCAACATATCTAGCAACCGCTTTTGGTGTATGATACACTACTCCTTTACAAGGAGAGTTGTGCCTTTTTCCATTAAAGAGTGTATTCAACTAGCCTCTATCTACATTACTTTTAACCATATAATTTAGAATAAATCTTAGGTGATCAATGCGAAGCCTCCCTTGTGGTGTAAGTCCACTAAAGAGAAAGAGGAAGATTGTTGAGGTGGCAGTGGCAATCCCCTTCATTGTTGCATGTCGAAAAATCAAGGTTCTTGTCAATTATAATTGACTTTCCTTACTTGATAATTACTTGTGATGTAGTTGGCGTTTTAGTACTTCTTTATTTCTTGTTCATAAAACAATTACCAAAACAATGAAGATCACAAAGAGACAAAGTACACAAGATATAGGCTCCAAGCCAGGGAAAATCCCCTCCAAAGGGGAAAACCTAGAAAGACTACTTTCCTTATAGAATCACTTTAAAATGAGACTTCCAAGACCAAAAGACCAAAGCCAAAAATTGCTCCCATGCACCAAGTCAGTGTCTCAACAAGATCTCCTTCACGCAAGATGAATTCTTCCAAGGTCAAGAAAGATCAAACCTTCTTCAAGTCTGCTCCCAATAGGTCTCAGCCTTCACTTCAGATTTGCACCTCCGACCAACAATTTCCGACCCTACAATAACCCCAAAAACCCTAGTTTTCGCAGGCATGGACAAAATTAGGTCTTCCTTCATCCTTCCTTCCTTCGCTAGGTGATTCCCCTTGCTTTCTTGCCCTTCACACTTCCTTTTCTTCTTCTTCAATTGTAAATCAAATTTGTTGTGACTGAAGGCTTCAAATGAGTCGCAGTCCTTATTTATAACCTTCTTGTAAGGTGAAATAGCCTTCCTTTGAGCTGACTTGTCCTCGTTAAGGCCGACTTGGTCTTCTATTTATAGCCTTCTTGTAAGGTCAAATAGCCTTCCTTTGAGCTGACTTGTCCTTGTTAGGGCCGACTTGGTCTTCCTTTGAGCTGACTTGTCCTTGTTAGGGCCGACTTGGTCTTCCTTTGAGCTGACTTGTCCTTGTTAGCGCCGACTTGGTCTTGGAGGATAAATTAGCTTTCTTGACTCAAAAATAATTATTTTCTTTTGTTACAAGCATGAAGAACATGCTTTGACCTAGACTAGAGCATGAAACCCACACTTTGATAAACAAATTTTTTTCTCTTTTGATATTCAAAAATATAGTGTCATGTTTACAAAGGTCATTTTGAAGACCAAATCTAGCTACATTCTCCAACATTGCAACAACCATTAGGGGAATTTTGAGGTCTAAAATGGGTCTCAAAAGAAAAATATAATACTAAAATAAGAGATAAGCTTTTAAAGAAAAAAAACTACTTTTTATTGTGTATTTTTGACTTATCTCCTTCTAGGTTTAATCATATCTCCTTCTAAATTTAATCAAATGTAGTGTAGACGACAATGTTGGATGCATAAAAACATGTTTTTTCATTTATTTTCAATTTTTTCTATGTGGGTCTAATCAAAACTATGTAGAGCGGGTACTCGTTGAATGTTGAATTCAATTTTGCACCCAACGAGTTTCTACACTTTAACATTTGTTTAAATTTAGAAGGAAATAAGCCGAAAATACAATTAAAAAAATAAATTTCTTCTTTTCCCTCCACTTGACATTCTCCACTTGACATTTGATTAAACCTAGAAGGAGATAAGCCAAAAATATAATTAAAAAAATAGTTTTCTTCTTTTCCTTCCAAAATATTCTTCCCTGGGGATGACATCATCATCTTGAATCCTATTGGTTTTCCCCTAGGGATGACATCTTAAATCCTCTGGTTCTTTTAAACTTAATTTTGTTAGTACATTTTTTGTTTTAAAAGCCCATTTTTTACCTCAAAATTCCCATAATGAATGTCTAGATTTCCCTGGTAAAGTCTCTCACAAGGCCTACTAGATTTTGAGGCAACATTTATGGCATCGTTATTAGGGAGGAGTTGAGTCAACCTCCTTGTAATTCAAAATATAAGCTTCATTTTTTTTACTATGCTTCATGAGGATGCTCTCATGAGGTTATTCATTAATTCTCTTCGGACTACTCAAAGTGTTAATTTTTGCAACTAGGGCCAAATTCCACCTTGAATACCTCAGATAACCGAGATGATGCTTGCATTAAATTCCTCTTTTCGAGAGGACAAAAAATTGACCTAAAGATCATCCTATTTGGTCAAGAGAAAGTTGATTTTTGAATTATTTTATTCATACATGTATTATGGAATGGGTCAGCCCTAAGCACGTGAAATTGGTTAGGTCAGCCTGAACCCCAAGTGGACCCTCAAGAAAGCCTATAAATAGAAGCGACCTCAAGCTCATTCAACACAATGATCAAGCCATCCTCTCTTATTCTCTTTTGTCTTAGTTCACATAGGTCTAACGGAAGGAGTTCGTGCAAGGATCTGAAATCACAAGGGAGGAGTTCGAACTGATCTAGGGTTTTCTGATTCCTGGACACTGGCACATAATTGAGCATTTTAATCCCAGGACGCTGGCACACAATGGTCAAGACAACGTCCAAAAATCCCTAGACGGTGGCACAGAAGCCTATCCGAGCGTCCATGGTTTCAGAGAGAAATCGAGTTGCATTAGTCCCTGGACGCTCACACATAGTGGTCCTTAGAGCGTTCAGGCAGGCCTAGATGCACATGCATTAACTCAAAGAAAGCGTATGGGGGTTTAGAGCAAATCTGGGTGAGTTTGACCCCAAATGCTCGCATAGTCTTCCTAAGAGCGTCCGAGCAATAATAGACACCCTCGCACAATGGTTGAGAGAGCATACAAAGAGTTTTAGACGCATGCAATCAATTTTGCTGAGTGTCCAGGGTTTTGACATTGAGTTTGACAGTTGGCTTTAGTGATCTGGTAGATCTAGGTTTCTCTCTGTTGTTTTGTAGATTTATAGATCTGTATTGTAAATCTTCGCTACAAATATATGTATTGGGCTCATTGTACTCTCTGTTGAAAATGTTTTATGACGATCTATTAAACAAGAAGATTTGAAAGGGTTTCCCCCTTGTGGGGTTTTCCCCTCATCTTGGACCAATTTGTTGCCTCTTATGGTTGTGGTGTTGTCTTATTTTTCATTACATATATTGTTCTATCTTCAATTAGAGTTAATGATTGGATATATTGTTCTATCTTCAATTAGAGTTAATGATTGGTTACATTTCTAATAATTGGATGCATTGTTAATGAAGAAGTAAATTGGACTAATGTAATTGATACAACATAGAACAATTAGAAAAATTAACATGGTTTCAGAGTTGAGGTGAAGGACAAGCCCAAAAGTAGACAAGCATTGAAACCCTCATTATCAGAGAAAAGAGGCCTAGTCAAGGTCAAGATGTCTTCCTCTACCTTCAAGGAACATGAAAAGTTGGGTGATGCATCAAACTTTGTTGCATGGAAAGTCAGGTTGGAGATCATAGATGACAACAATGATGTGTTGGAATACATTCAAGGAAGGATGCCAAAGCCTCCAGAAAATGCTTCCACTTCCCTCAAGAAGCGGTACAAGAAAGGTGAGTCCAAAGCAAAGCAAATTTTAGATGATGGTTTACCAGATCATTTACTTGCATATGTTGGGAATTTAAGAAAGTCTAAAGACATGTATGATAAGATATTCGACATGTATGAAATCAACAACTTGAATGAGATCATCACCTTGAAAGATCAAATCAAGGAAACCAAGATGAACAAAGGAGAAGTTTTTCAATCCTACACTGTGAGGATATCTCGTCTTAGAGATCAATTGAAAATGTGCCTGACAAGGAACTAGTGGTTGTGACTCTTAGACGTTTCCCTCCTATTTGGGAAACCTTCATTACTACAATCAGCAACAACAATGTCCTTCCATCATTTGATGAAATTGTTGGAAAGCTTACTCAAGAAGAATTGAGGATGATAGCAAGAGGAAGGATTCAAAAGCATGAAGAGGGAGAGCCTGTTGCATACATCACTTATGACAAAAGGAAGAAAGGAAAAGGAGGTCCATCAAGGAAACCTCCTTCTCAAAATACAAAAGGAAAGAATGACAGATCGTTATATCATATTGAATGCTACAATTGCCACAATAAAGGTCATTATACACGAGACTACCCCGAGAAGAGCCACGTTACAACACCAGAAGTAGAAACAATAATAAAAGAAGAAAAGACAACCAAAGAAATAACCGCAATAAAAGATATGAAAGAAGAAGAAGAGATTCCTCAAGTGACCGTGAAGAAGATCATCCTCCTCAAAAGAAGTCAAGGGCTCCCAGGTATGAAAGTAATGTTGTAAATAAATGTGAATACATTCTTATTTCTACCCTCACTAGTTCTTCTCCACCAGATTCGTGGGATAGTTGGTTGATTGATAGCATGGCCACTCATCTTTTCTCTAGATACAAGAAGTCCTCTCTAATTTGGTAAAGAGGGAGACTAAGTTGAAGATCATTCTTGGAGACAACTCCACTCATCTCGTGAAAGGCTTTGGGTCCGTCAAATTTGAGTTGAACTACAGGGAATCAATTCTACTACATGATGTTATGTATATGCCGAGATTAATGAAAAATTTGGTATCTATATCCACATTGGAAGATAAAGGGATGAGAGTTTCCTTCATCAAAGGAAAAGTTTTGACTTGGCCTGCTGATTCACCAATGAGAGATGAATTCACATTAAGATCAAGATTTGAAGGACTCTATAAAGTCACTGGAAGGCCACTTTTAGCATTGGTTCATAATACCAATCATCTGAGCGAGCTATGGCACTGCAGGTTGGCTCATTTACACTATGATGCTCTTCCGAAATTGAAGAAATCTGTCTCAGCTATTCCTGATGTTCAAGCTCATCATGATGGAGTTTGTCCAAGTTAGTGGAAAGAAAACAAGGGCACCATTTCCCTCTAGTAAAAACAAGAGGGATGACATCCTCTATCCCATTCATTCTGATATATGTGGTTTGATGCCTGTGCATTCCATTGGTGGTCATCTCTACTACATCGCCTTTATTAACGACTTCTCAAGAAAGACATTGATATACTACCTTAAGCACAAAGATGAAGCCTTTGAAATATTCAAGGAATTCAAAGCCTTGATCGAAAATCAAACAGGAAAGAGAATCAAAGTCTTCAGATCCGATAATGGAGCGGAATACATGTCAAACGAATTCATAGCATTTTGCAAGAAAGAAGGGATCAAGAAGGAAACAATAGTGCCATGTATTGAACATAATGGTTTAGTTGAAAGGAAGAACAAGTCTATATTAGAAGTTTCCCGTGCCATGCTCCATGATCAAAAGGTGCCAAAGTTCCTTTGGGCAGAAGCCACATCTTCTGTTGTATATGTTCAAAACAGGGTGCCTCATCAAGCGTTAGAAAATATGACCCCTGAAGAAATATTCACAAGTGTCAAGCCCGATATTAGACATCTTCGTATATTTGGATGCCCCGTATATTTTCATGTGTCGAAGGATAAAGGAACAAATTGAAAGCTACAGGAAGAAAAGGTACATTTGTGGGTTATTGTGAAAATTCTAAAGCATATAGAAAATATATTCTTGGTCAGAGGAAGGTCGAAATTAGCAGGGACGTAACATTCGATAAAGATGCAGCTCTTGGAAAAGCAAGAGATCTTCCTCCTCCTCCTCCTCCCAAGGAAGAGGATGATGGATATTCTAGATGGTCCTTCTGTGCCCGAGTCCAATATGGTTGATGATCCCATGGAGCCTATGGATCCATTAGATCCTCCTACTAGGAAGAGACCATTTTGGCTCCGCCATATTCTACAAAATGCCGAAAGAAATGTTCCCATTCGTAGATCATTTAGAGAAAGGAAGCAACCATGCAGGTATCAGGGATATGTTGCAGCCATGAGCACTATGATTCAAGTTGAACCGTTCTCATTCGAAGAAGCAGTAAAAGAACAAGTTTGGAAGGATTCTATGGCCGAGGAATATGAATCAATTGTGAAAAATGATGTATGGGATGTTGTACCAAGACCGAATGTGAAAAATGATGTGGGATGTTGTACCAAGACCGAATGGGAAGTTTGTTGTGACATCAAAGTGGCTATTCAAGATCAAACATGGAATTGATGGAAGCATTGAGAAATACAAAGAAAGGTTCGTAGCTCAAAAATTTTCTTAAAAAGAGGGAGAAGATTATGATGACATATTTGCTCCTGTGGCTCGATATACAACCATCTATTCGATAGTTGCCTTACTGCTAGTCAAGGATGGACTCTTCATAAGATGGACATAAAGACCGCTTTCCTGCATGGCATGTTACAATAAGAAGTATATGTTGAACAACCACATGGATTTGAAAAGAAAGATCAAAGAACACATGTTTGCAGGTTGAATAAGACATTGTATGGTTTGAAGCAAGCTCCCCAAGCTTGTTATGCACGCATTGAGTTACTTAAAGAAGCTGGGATTCACAAGAACCAATGTCGATCCCAACCTCTACTTCAAGTTAGTCCAAGGTATGCCATTGATTTTGCTTTTATATGTTGACAATCTACTCTTGACAAGTAATGAGCCTCTGATGATCGAGTGTAAGAGGGAGCTAGGCTTTGAATTCGAGATTAAGGACCTTAGTCTCATGCACTACTTTCTAGGCCTTGAGGTGTGGCAAAGGCCTGGTGAGATTTTCCTTTCACAAGGAAAATACGTTGTAAAGTTGCTGGAAAGATTTGGAATCAATAAATGCAAATCCATGGCTACACCGATGGAAATGAACTACAAGAAGTTATGTGGAGAAGCTGCAGGACTCGATTTGGCAAATCCATCCAAGTATAGTCAACTGATTGGGACTCGGATGTTCCTTGTGAAAACCAGTCCAGATATTTGCTATGCAGTAAATACATTGACTCAATTCATGATCGAGCCCCTCCATGTACATTGGATAGTTTCCAAACACGTATTGAGATATTTGCATGGAAATGAACTACAAGAAGTTATGTGGAGAAGCTGCACGACTCGATTTGGCAAATCCATCCAAGTATAGTCAACTGATTGGGACTCGGATGTTCCTTGTGAAAACCAGTCCAGATATTTGCTATGCAGTAAATACATTGACTCAATTCATGATTGAGCCCCTCCATGTACATTAGATAGTTTCCAAACACGTATTGAGATATTTTCTCCTGTGGCTCGATATAAAACCATCTATTCGATAGTTGCCTTACTGCTAGTCAAGGATGGACTCTTCATTAGATGGACATAAAGACCGCTTTCCTGCATGGCATGTTACAATAAGAAGTATATGTTGAACAACCACATGGATTTGAAAAGAAAGATCAAAGAACACATGTTTGCAGGTTGAATAAGACATTGTATGGTTTGAAGCAAGCTCCCCAAGCTTGGTATGCACGCATTGAGTTACTTAAAGAAGATGGGATTCACAAGAACCGATGTCGATCCCAACCTCTACTTCAAGGTAGTCCAAGGTATGCCATTGATTTTGCTTTTATATGTTGACAATCTACTCTTGACAAGTAATGAGCCTCTGATGATCGAGTGTAAGAGGGAGCTAGGCTTTGAATTCGAGATTAAGGACCTTAGTCTCATGCACTACTTCCTAGGCCTTGAGGTGTGGCAAAGGCCTGGTGAGATTTTCCTTTCACAAGGAAAATACGTTGTAAAGTTGCTGGATAGATTAGTTCATCATTGAATGCAAATCCATGGCTACACCGATGGAAATGAACTACAAGAAGTTATGTGGAGAAGCTGCAGGACTCGATTTGGCAAATCCATCCAAGTATAGTCAACTGATTGGGACTCGGATGTTCCTTGTGAAAACCAGTCCAGATATTTGCTATGCAGTAAATACATTGACTCAATTCATGATCGAGCCCCTCCATGTACATTGGATAGTTTCCAAACACGTATTGAGATATTTGCATGGGTTGATCACACTTGGCCTGAGATATTCTATTGGAGATGTTCAACTTCATGGATACACTGATGTTGACTAGGTAAGAAATATTATCGATAGAAAGAGTACATCTGCATGTTGTTTTAGCCTTGGATCTGTCATGATATCCTAGATGAGCAGGAAACAAAAGTCTATTGTATTGAGAACCACTGAAGCAGAATACATTGTCACTAGCATGGCTAACTGCAGAGCAGTTTGGTTGAGGAAGCTCTTTGGAGAGCTATTTGAGCAGATCCTAGACAATACAGTGATATATTGTGACAACAAGAGTGGGATCTGTTTCGCAGAGAATCTCGTGTTCCATGAAAACTCCAAGCACATTGAGATTTGATATCACTTTATTCGAGACATGGTGCAAAGAGGAGTTGTTAGTCTCCATCACATATCGACAGATGAGAAGATTGCTGATATTCTCACCAAGGCATTACCGAAAGGAAAGTTCTTGATCTTCAGAGAGCATCTTGGACTGATGTATGTGGCTCCTAGGGTTGAGAGATCTCTGGACAATAGGGTACTCCCATATATGTTACCCATAAGGTTGAAGATGTTTCTCCCCTATCTTCATAGGGTCGTAGAATGCTGCTTCCCTATCTGGTCTTTGCAGAGCATGCCCTAGTTGGCATCATACACACAAGCAGGGCTTGTCGGGAATACCACTCCTCGTTTGAGGAATGAGTTGAGAGTGTACTTGGGGTGTACAACCCAAGTCAATTATGATGCACATGTTCTACCACATGACTACTGAGATGATGGGAAGATGGGCAGGAAATAATCTTGGGTTGAGAGTTGCTCCCCTTTTGATGTTTCGGGTTGAGAATGAGCTCCCCGATGAGATTTCAGCATTGAAGATGTGTTCGCCTGTATGATGACTTATCTTATTGCTCGGTATGGGTGGAACCTATTGCTCCCTAATTCTTCTTCTTTTAGATCTGAGAATTTTTCAATAGACAGAGTTGAGCAAAGAAGCCAAAGCATGACTACAACATGACAGGATGATGTGAAGATCAACTGACAAATATTGGCGAGTGTGATTCTTCCTAGTTGAAAGAGAGTGTTAACTTTTGCAACTAGAGTCAAATTCTACCTTGGACAACTCAGATGATCGAGATGATGCTCTCATTAAATTCCTCTTTTTGAGAGGACCAAAATCGACTTAAAGATCACCCTATTGGTCAAGGGAAAGTTGATTTTTGAATTATTTTATGCATACATGTATCATGGAGTGGGTTGGCCCTAAGCACATGTGAAATTAGTTAGGTCAACCTCAACCCCAAGTGGACACTCAGGAAAGCCTATAAATAGAAGTGACCTCAAGCCATCTTCTATTATTCTCTTTTGTCTTGGTTCACACATGTCCGATGAAAGGAGTTTACGCAAGGATCCGAAATCACAAGGAACGAGCTCGCACAGGTCTGACGGAAGCGATTCGTACAAGGGTCTGAAATCACAAGGGAGGAACTCGCATAGAACTGGGCATTTTAGTCCCTGGATGTTGGCACACAATTGTCAAGACAACATCCAGAAAGCCCTACACGCTAGCCCAGAAACCTAAGGGAGCGTCCAGGGTTTCAGAGAGATCACGCTGCATTAGTCCCTCGACGTTTGCACAGAGTGGTCTTGAGAGTGTCCAGGCAGTCCCAGACGCACGCACGGTAACTGGAAGAGAGAGTCTAGGGTATTGGAGCAGATATGGGTGAGTTTGACCCCAGACACTCGCACAAAGTCTTCATGAGAGGGTCCAAGAAGTCACAAACACCCTCACATAGTGGCTAAGAGAGCACCTAGAGAGTTTCAGGCGCACACAGTCAATTTTGCTAAGAGAGTCCAAGGTTTTGACCTTGGGTTTGACAGTTGACTTCAGTTGGCTTCAATAATCTGGTAGATTTGGGTTTCTCTCTGTTGTTCTATAGATCTATAGATCTGTGTTGTAAATATCTGCTACAAATATATGTATTGGGTTGACAAATATTGGTAGGTGGAATTCTTTGTAGTTGAGAGGGAGTGTTAATTTTTGCAACTAGGGTCAAATTCCAGCTTGGACAACTCAAATGACCAAGATGATGCTTGCATTAAATTCCTCTTTTCAAGAGGACCAAAATCGACCTAAAGATCACCCTATTGGTGAAGCAAAAATTGATTTTTGATTTATTTTATTCATACATTTATTATGAAGTGGATTGGCCCTAAGCACATGTGAAAATGTTGATTTTTGATTTATTTTATTCATACATTTATTATGGAGTGGGTTGGCCCTAAGCACATGTGAAATTGGTTAAGTTGGCCTCAACCCCAAGTGGACCCTCAAGAAAGCCTATAAATAGAAGTGACCTCAAGCTCATTTTAACACATTGATCAAGCCATCTTCTATTATCCTCTTTTGCCTTGGTTCGCACAGGTCTGATGGAAGGAGTTCACGCAAGGATCTGAAATCACGGGGGAGGAGCTCGCACAGGTCTGATGGAAGGAGTTCATGCAAGTGTCTAAAATCATAAGGGAGGAGCTTGCACAAAACTGGGCATTTTAGTCCCTAGATGCTGGCACACAATGGTCAAGACAACATCTAGAAAGCCCTAGACACTGGCACATAAGCCTAAGGGAACGTCCAGGGTTTCAAAGACAGATCAGACTGCATTAGTCCTTGGACGCTTGCACAGAGTGGTCCTGAGAGCATCCAGGCAGGATGAGACGCAAGCACAGTAACTAGAAGAGAGAGTTTGGGGGTTTGGAGCAGATCTGGGTGAGTTTGACCCCGAACGCTTGCATAAATACTCATGAGAGTGTGAAAGCAGTCACAGATGCCCTCACACAGTGGCCAAAAGAGCGTCCAGAGAGTTTCAGACACAGGCAGTCGGTTTTGCTAAGAGTGTCCAGGGTTTTGACCTTGGGTTTGACAATTGGCTTCAATAATCTGGTAGATTTGGGTTTCTCTATGTTGATATGTAGATCTGTATTATAAATCTCCAATGCAGATATATATGTTGGGCTCATTGTACTCTCTGCTGAAAAAGTTTTATGACGATTTATTAAAGAAGAAGATTTGAAAGGGTTTCCCCCTTGTGGGGTTTTTCCCTAGTCTTGGACCAATATGTTGTCTCTTATGGTTGTGTTGTTGTCTTCTTTGTCATTGCATATATTGTTCTACTTTCAATTATAGTTAATGACTAGTTACATTGCTAATAGTTGGATGCATTATTAATGAAGAAGTAAATTGGGCTAAAGTAATTGATACAACATAGAACAATAAAAAAAATTAACACAAAGAAAGTGGAATGAATATCCTTGTGAACCTAAAAGCATCCTTCCATTAATATATTCATTAAAAAAATTCTTTAGTATTGGGGCTAACGTTTCAAACTTTTGAGGAAACACTTCAAGAGTTAGCCATGGCCCTTTGAGAGGGATACCTCCTTGATTATTCTAAGTTTTGAGGATGAAGTTGAAGAAGAATATCATGATCTAGGTAGAGATTCTACCTGTTATGAAGAGGATCACCTTAACAATGAGCCTTGAGATGATCAAGAGGATATAATTGCCTATTTATTTGAGCCACTTCTGTTTCCAATTTCATCCTTGACCCCTTCTATGGTCGCTTCATTTTCCCACCACCCACCCATGTTACTCTAACCTAGTCGCTGAGTATTATGAGATGGCATTTATTGATTGCAATATTGCTTTGTTCTATTTATTAAATAAGCATAGGGGTAAAGGGTGTGATATTGACTTAATAATATGTTGGCTTTATTGGTTGTGTGACTATACTTATCAACATATCATATGTAGTACATGTTAGTTTAGCATGCATTGCATTTATTTTTGTGTGCACATCCTACTTTATTCATTATTCATGCTGATTTGTTTGCATTTTAGATTAGATTGCATTTAGCTAACCTTTTCTCCTTAGTATGGTTTTCTATATAATATAAATGCAAGGGTGATGATCCACACCTCTTACACAAGCTACCAAACAAGTTGACTTGAGTTACGGGTATCAAGTTTGCAAGCCCAGGGATTGTTGGAGTTCTCATGAACTCCCCATTTGAGCGTATGAATCATGTGCTATATAGTGAGCATGTTCGCGAGTTGGAGCCACATATTACCCACTAACCCCGAAGAAACATTTTCTCTTACTTTGGAGAACTAGCCAACCAATAGCCCTATATTTTCTTAATATATGATGATATGCCACATTCCTCTGCCATTTGCACTGGTCTAACACCTCTCACCATTAGGCATTCCTCTTCCTCTTAAAGGAAAGTGTGTTACCACTTGGTAGGTACTTTAACCATTTTACAATCATTTGTTTTTACCTAATGTTTTGGACATCCTAATATGGATAAAGGGGTGAACATTAGTGTAGACTTGTTCTCTCACCTTACAAGGTGACTTTATTTTTTACCCTAGTCCAATGGGACCTCCTGAGAGGCCTTAGGGCTTTAGGAAGGGCATTACTTGGAAATTGGATTGAAATATCATGTCCATAACATTTCCATACTTGGCATTTTTCACCATTCCCCTAATTTCATGTCCATCCTTTAGGTTTGTTGTCATTGGTTCATTGGGATTGGAAACCACGTATCCTCATCCTTGGGTCTCCTCGTCCTTGGGTCTAGGCTGAAAATTTTGCCTCATGAGGTTGATCCAAATGAAAGAAAGGTAACATCATAAAATGGTCACAATAAAAGGGGTAACTCATTCCTCCACAATTGCTCCCTCCCTACATTTATACACTCGGGATGATGGACCTCTATCAGAGGGTCCCATGACCATGACACCTAGCCATGAAGCATCTCCCCCCTCAATTGCCACAAAGTCATAAACACCTATGAATTGAAGGGTTGAACTTGGACATATCACCCCCCTTAGGAGTTGGAAGCACCTAATACAGTTGACCATCTAACCATTCCTAACATCATAGGGAACAGTTTTAGGGGACTTGATCTAGTTAGATATTTGAAGGCAATCCTAGTTTGAAGTCTTATTATTCCTTAACAATTATGTATGGTCCACTAAGATGCATCTATGATCATTGTCTTTAATACTTGGAAACTTTCACTTGACTTTGAGATAGTTTTCAATGTTCACAAGTTGTAGTCTACATAATAGCAAAGGCCCTAGGAGCACACTCCATGCCTACACTACACATGATGCACAACTCATACTACACTTCCAAAGAGCAATGATGACCTTGCAAATGCATTGTTTCCCATCCATGGCATAGCATTGGGCACTCCAAGATCCCAATAGTTGATTGACACCCAATTGACACCTCAAAGCACCTCCAGATGCTGAATCACTAAACTCAATTTGCTCGACATTAGAGATTCTTGATGATGTACCCAAGAAACCCATCATGTCCCTAGTTTGGTCTTAACATTATTTGACGAGCATGACTTGGCCAGAGTCTAAACGATGGTCATCCCTAGAATTACAAGGGAAGACACCTACTACCACTTGGAGCTCGAAGTGCTTGAACAAGAGTGTCCACATCAACCTTCTAGGCCCCCTAGAGACAATGCAGAGCACCCAAAGCAAGGTTTTGACACATGGAGGCATTTTGAGGCATGACTTGAGGGCTTCCCCGCAAGGATAGAGTTGATTATGGTGATTGGACATTCACCTTGCCCATTCCATGCATTTTCAGAGCATTTATTACCCAAAAAGGGTATAACATCATGCTAGAGGAGAGTTTCAACCCACACGTGTGGGATTTTGAAGTATATTTTTGTTATGTTCAAATATCGAGTTGGCCTATAACCCATTTTATTCATGTATACACAAAATTACACTTGTTATAGGGCTTTTAGGTTAATAATTATGAGTGATAGACATCATGCGTATTGAGGGATTTTGTGGTATATTTTTGTTACGTTTAGTTATTGTGTTGGCTTGTAACCCATTTTCTTCATGTATACTCAATTAAACTTGTTATAGGGACTTTAGGCTATCAATTATAGAGACTTTGTGGTATATTTTTGTTATATTTTGTTATTGTGTCAGCTTGTAACCCATTTTATTCATGTATACTCAAAATTAAAATTATTATAGGGATTTTAGGCTAATAATTATGAGTGCTAGACCTCATATATATTGAGAATCACTCCTTTGGTACTTTTGGATATTTGCCTCTTCTTGAGAACTTGACTTAGCCTTTGCGTAACTTGTTTGTGGAAATGTGTTCTTTATAGTACACGTGCTATTGAAGATTGGTTTTTGTCTTGGTAATGTCATTTTGGGATTGAAAGGAGTTTTCATGGAAGAATTGCCATTTTGGGATTGTAAGGAGTTTTCATGGAAGAATTGAAAGTTTTATTGCATATTTTGTATTTCACATTCGATTAAGTATTAGTATGTTTTTTCTTTATTACATGCCTAAATGAAAACTATTAATGGAAATTATTAGTTAATTATTGCATGTTAAACATATCTTCCTTGAAATCCATAGGGACCTCCTAGAAAGAGTCCCCTATTTAATTTCTCCTCTCACAAAAAAGGTAAGGGTTTTTGTCCATTATCTCCTGAATTAGCCCTAAAGACTCCATCACCTAAGTAGGATTAGGCACAAGCAAACCTTCTTGTTTATCAAGGAAAACCTTGAAAACCTAAATATTCTTCTTTCCTTTTATTTTCTAAGCCTTTAAAGGCAAGTCACTAGGGCATATTTGTAGGGCCAAAATCAATTAGGGCTCTTATGGTTGAATGTTTGAGGTAATAAAACTTGGGTTTAACCTTGGTGATCATTTTAGCTCAAAATATAGCCTTTTGCATGGTTAAAATTACCCTAGGAGGACTCACGACATCCTTCTCTAAGTATTTTGTGCCCTAGAAAAGCATAAACCTAGCTAGGGCTTCAACTTAGGCTTAATTTGAAGGTTTATTTTATCCCTATGTTGATCATGTGCACATTGAACCTTTTCATTATTTCATGTATACCTAAAAACCCCTTTCTTGCTACACATCTAAAAACCCTAGGCTATCCATGCGCTCTATAAGCTTGGTGTATGATATGCTACTCCTTCACAAAAATGTTTATGCCTTTGTTCGTTAAAGAGTGTCTTCTCCTAACCTATATCTACATCACCTTGAGCCATTAATCTATAATAACCTTTAGTTGATCATTGGGAAGCGTCCCTTATGGTGCAATTCCAGTAAAAAGCACGAGGAAGATTGCTAAGATGACAATGGCAATCTCTCTCATTGTAATAACAAGGTCTAGAATCTGCCTTGTAAGGCCTCTCACAAGGCCCACTACATTTTAAGGCAACAATGCCTACAAGTTTGTTTCCAAGTTTCCAAAAATAACATCAGATTCAAATCCACTTTTTGCATAAATGTGGATTCATTTAACATTCAATCCAAAGTTCCAACAACAACATCAAATTCAAAACCACTTTTTGTGGAAATGTGGATTTGTTTAACACGGATGCAATCCAAAGTTCCAACAACAACATCAAATTCAAATCCACTTTTTACGTAAACGTGGATTCATTTAACCTTGATCCAAAGCATGCTAATAAATGACTCATTTAACCTTGATCCAAAGCATGCTAATAAATGACTTTATGGGGTGGCTATTAAAGGAATAACTAACAAATATGGATCATATTTGCACTTTATGGGGTAGCTATTAAAGGACTAAGGGACAAAAATAGATCACAAGACAAGGTTAACACTCTCACAAGCCCTAATGGGGGTGTTAACACAGCCTTGATGGGGGCAGGAGCTTATAGGACTGGGTCCCCCACCACCCAACCCTCTCACGCCACAACGCCAAGGTGAATTAGTGAGCCCTCTCCTGCCAAGGAGGGTGGCATAGGCTCCCACGCATGTCATTATGGTAAGCTTAGTTATGTGGATTAAATCCATTTTGATGTTTATCCTTTTCAACAACCTAGTTGCTTTGCTCCTACTTTTCCATTGCCTTCTCCTGCTACTTCCTTCAGTGGCCATGACCTTAGAACATTGTGCAGCAGTTCAAATGTGGGGATCCTTTTCGCCCCCTCTAGTTTTCCCCTCAATTTTGGTGCCCTTTTCCAAAGGTGAGGGACTTTCCCATAATCCTTCAAAGGTCCAACCCTCCTAGCATGATTTATTGGTTAAAGTATTCCACAAGCGACTACTGCAACTTCCGTTCTCATTTCAACTAGGTCTTCGCTATGCCTCTTGCTGTAATGACACACTAGCAAACACATTGTCATAGAGGAAGAGGAGAGAGATGAATGATGGGCGAATCCATGGCACAATTTCAAGCAAAGTCTTCAACACTTAATTTTCAAGCACACACCCGTCCCGACATCCAAGAGGAAATTACATTGGTGGAGGAGGAAATTTGTCAAGAAAGGCAAGAAGTTTTAGATTCTAACATAATGGCAAGTATCGCTGCTTGGTTCTTGACACAAGTAACTTGTGAGGAAGGAAAAATCACTACCTTCACACGAGGTACCCCATCTGACATGTCAAGTTATTAATAGGGAAGGTCCTTGTCAAGTTATTAATAGGGAAGGTCCTGGTTGACAAAGGTAAATTCAAATGAATCATGAATCTCATGCATAGACTGGACAAACTCAAGGACCTCATATTGGAGGTGGAAAGAAGGTTAGCCAAGCTAGAGATGGGATCACCTCCCAGCTCTGCAATTCATCTGCCATGCAAGGTCAAAAAACAACCCATCAATCTAACACCTCTCTATCCTCATGAAGATCGAGTTTCCTTTCAATCATATTTTTTAATTTCTAAATTTCTACATTAGTCTCTTGGGGGTGTTTGCACCCTAACTCATAGTTTATGTTTTGATTTATTAACTTGTTCTCTTCGAAGTTACAGAAGTTTAAAGCCGCCAAAGTTTATGTTTTGATTTACTAACTTGTTCTCCCTAACATTACAAAAGTTTAAAGCCACTCCTTTTGATATTTGTTGCTGGTTTCCCCAAACATAAAGCAGCAAATGCATAGTAAACTCTCAAAGTCATATGTTCTTTCAAATATTCTATATTTTTGCATATACAACTTTTTAATTAGTAGTATGTGGGCAATGTTAACATCCCACAGTTGAGATGTATGTAGGAAGCGTGTCGCCAAACATTAGCATCATAGTCAAATCTGCTTCCTTCCGATTAAAGCTAAATCAACTTACTTTGTTCTAGAACTGATAAATAGCTCAGCTTACCTTGTTCTATAGGTGATAAATAGATCAGCAGCTTACCTTGTTCTAGATCTGATAAATAGATCAGCCAAGCAAAACACTAACTATAGTAATCGAACGGGTATTATACCCTGGAGTTGCATTTCGTTGAAGAGAGTTGCATTTCGTTGAAGAATGAAAGGGCTTCTTGAAACGCTATAGTAATCAAATTGAGTATGATACCCTAGAGCTGCATTTCGTAATTTCATTGAAGAATGAAAAGACTTCTTGAAACACTGACTATAGTAATGGAAAGTTGCATTTCATTTTAGAATGAAAATGCCTCTTGAATTGGTTTTTGCACCCTAGAGTTGCATTTCATTTTAGAACGAAAATACTTCTTAAATTCGGTTCTATACCCTTGAGTTGCATTTCCTTGAAGAATGACAAGGCTTTTGAAGTCAGACAATCTGGGACTAAACTTATATGATTGCATTCAATGATAACATCTCATCGAGGCATTGTTTCAATCGATTTGGTAAGCAATGTTAACATTCACATATTTAGCATACATTACTAACATCATATTCAAATCTAAATCATACCAATGAAGCATCATCTTCAAATCTACTACTTACCAATGAAGCACGGATCTGCTTACCTTATACAAAACCAGGTAAATAGGCACACGCAAAACACTAATCATGGTCATGGTTATTGAATTAGATTTTATTCCCTGGGCTGGTATTTCATTAAAGAATGACAAGGCTTGATATGGGTACCCATTCTAGGTATAAGCAGCAACTATTGTAGTGCACGACAAAATTCTGGTCACACATTCATTCAAACAATTTGTGGATTGAATCACGAAAAAAATTTGGTTACACTTTCATTCAAACAATTTGTAGATTGAATCACTACAAATCTGTTTACCTTGTTCCATAGCCAACAAATTGCCTCGTGTAGGTTGTCAATCTCGGAATGAGCAACAGAAATGGATCATAAGAATCATAAGACCAAGTTACCATACCCACATACGTGTATAGGCATGATGATCAAAACATTTGTCTTGCATTTTGTGCAAACCACAAAAAAGAGAAGTTACCGAAGTTACCCCAGTGACGCCGAGAAATAATTAGATATCTAAAATGTCGCCAAATGCTTAGAAGTTGGCGCATTCAACTTGGGAAGGAATGTTTAGAGGGTAGCCAAATGTTTAGCCTCATCTGACTTGGTTATGGATAAGAGGTACACACATAAATATAAAGTCAAGAATCCTTGTATAGACTTAATTTCGCATTGATTAATGCTGGTATTCAATTGATTAAATACAGGAACATCTATACAACATAAGTTCAAGAATTTCCCGTTATCATAAACACAACACACTGTAGTAGATAACACTCTGGACAAAGGATATAATATATAGCACTTTAGTCTTCGCAGAACTTGGTTATGGTTAAGAGGTACAAACATAAATATAAAGTCAGGATCCTTGTACAGACTTGATATTTCCTCCCAAGGGTTATAGAGAACATGATATAGCTGTGCATTCTCTTGCTTGAGACAAGAATGGAAGCAAATGCATAGCAAAAATAGATGCAATGTAAAACGAATAGTCAAAAGGATGCAATGTAAAATGAAAAAGCTTCATAAATAAGAAACAGTGAAGTAGACTGCATCGCTTTTGAATATACTATTAAAGTACATAGCCAAAAGGGATGCAACGTAAAACAGTAAAAAAATTCATAAATGACAGACAGTGCAAGAGACTCTGCATCGCTTTTGAGTTTTTGTTAAAGTATATAGCCAAAAGCGATGCAATGTAAAACAGAAAAGCTTCATAAATGAAGCCCAATACAGTAGACTATGCTAAAAGACATAGCCAGAAGGATGCAATGTAAAACAGAAAATCTTTATAATTATCCACAATGCAAAAGACTATGCGTCGCTTCTAGCCAAAAGGTATGCAATGTAAACCCGCAGGCTGCCATTATCAAAGAGTTCCTAAGATGCCTTGGGAAGTGCTTTCAAATCTGAAAATACTTTATGTGCAAGAAACTCTGCCTCGCTTTTGAATTTTCGGCAGAAATACCTAGCCAAACGGGATGCAATGTAAAATAAAAAGAGCTTCTTAAATTAGCCACAATGCAAGAGACTCGGCGTGGCTTTTGAACTTTCTGTTCAAATACATATAGCCAAAAGGGAAATAATGTAAAATAAGAAAACTTCATAAATGACCCAGAATGCAAGAGACCCTACGTTTCTTTTGAATTTTCCGTTCAAATTCAAATACATAGCCCAGAGGGATGCAATATAAAACCAAAAAGCTTCATAAATGAACCCACAATGCGAGATTCTGAGTCGCTTTTGAATTTTCTGTTAAAGAAAATGAATGCATACCGGATTCTTGCTCACCCACAATGCAAAAGACTCCGCGTCGGTTTTGAATTTTATGTTCAAATACATAGCCAAAGAGGGATGAAATATAAAACAAAAAAGCTTCATAAATGACCCACAGTGCAAAGGACCCTGACTGCAAAAGACTCTGAGTCACTTATGAATTTTCTGTTAAATAAAATGAATACTTACCGGATTCTTGTTCAGGTTCAAATACATGGCCAATAGGGATACAATATAAAACAAAAGAAGCTTCATAAATGAACCCACCATGCAAAAGATTCCGTCACTTTTGAATTTTCTGTTGTTAAATAAGTTTCTGTTAAATAAAATGAATGCTTTACCGGATTTTTGCTCGCCCAGGATGCAAAAGACTCCGCGTCGCTTTCAACTTTTCTGTTCAAATACATAACCAAAGAAAGATGAAATATAGACCAAAAGGACTTCAAAAATAACTCACAGTGAAAGAGGCCTTGTGTCTCTTTTTTCTGATAAATAAAATGAATGCTCACTGATCACTGATTAAAATTAAGGCTTAAGGCTTACCAGATTCAGATTCTTTACTCCCTGAAATGGAATGTTAAAATTAAGGCTTAAGGCTTACCAGATTCAGATTCTTTACTCCCTGAAATGGAATGTTAACTAATTTCTTCTGAGCACGGTTTTCTCTCAACTAACAATCCGTTAACCATAAACAGTAATCCAGAGGCAATAAAAAGCAAAGAAGCGCTTTTATTAATAACACTCAATTCTACCATGCAGACAGACACGTATAAGCCCGACCTCGTACGCAAGAATGTCTTAGAACAGGCGATGAAGAGAGAATGTACTAATTGTATCTGACATTTCCATTATTTTTATTATTTTAATATATCGGTTAGTAGTAATGATGACATAAGGAACAACAATGCTTCGTGGTTTTTGTTTTGCATTAGTCTATAACGTGACTTTTTGAAAGTTTTTCTGGCGGATTTTTCCAGTCAAAATCTGGCAGCAATTCACTGGAATCCCAAGTTTGATAGCTAGTTTCTGCACAATTAATGGCTCCCAGGGGTTTTGCACAATCAATGGCTCCCAGAGGTTTTTTAGGGCGCTGAATCCAAATATGCAGTTAAAAAACCATTTTAACTGATAAAAATCAAGATTTAACCTCATTTCTTCCGCCAGATTCCTTCCGTCACCGGAATCTCCAAAAAATCGCATTATAGACAACTCCTTTTGTTTTTTTCTAAACTCCGTTAGATTTAAAGGCATAAATGCATAAGTTAGCATATGCATGGAATGTGGAGAGTAACACAATGGTGATATTGATGGGACACTAGTGCATAAGTTAGCATGGAATGTGGAGACTAACACACCATAAGTTAGCATGGAATGTGGAGACTAACACAATTGATGGTGGAAATTTTTCTTGTAACTTTGTTATTTTTTTATTAAAAATCAATTTGTTATAAATTTAATTAGGCACTTCTAAATAACTCTGAAGTTCCAAACTTTTTTATTAGGTTTTAATTTCAACTTAAAAGGTTGGAAAGTGGAGTTGTTTTAGTACTACAAATTTTACCCCTTTTTATGGTTAGAAATGATTTTATAAAAAATAAATTATGTTAATCAAGTTTATAATTTATATAAGTTTTTTTTATGTATTAGTGAATGCGTTGGTTTGGAATTTATATTTTACAAATGTAAATTAAATATAAATATTTATATTTTTGAGATTTTGTTATTTTTATTAATGTTAATTTCTTTTAATTGGGCTAAGAGATTTATTCTACAATTTAGTAAGAGGGTATGTGTAAGTTTGTAAAATAAAAAATAAAAATAAAAAATTATGTTCTAAAAAATGATTTGGGCTATAATAGAAAAGAATGAATATGATGTAAAGTATTTAGAAGTAAACTATTTGATAACTAATTTATATTGATATCAATCTATATATATTATATATAGAAAAAATTGTTAAAATAAATATTTTAATGTTGTATATAAAAAAATATTCAATGTAGGTTATCAAAAAAATATTTTAATACTTGAAAGATACTTAAAAATACATTAATACTAAAAAAATCATTTTAATTTGGATATAGATGTTATGCAAAATATTTTAATGTCAATTATGTATATATTATAAATTATTTTAAGTAAATTATGTTATATCATGACAAAATTAAGTTTTTGTGATTAAAAAGTTTATTTGGCCCTATATATACTCTATTTAGTATTTTAAAATACAATTTAAACAATGAAAATAACATTGTATTTTGCACTCTAAAGAAGTTTGCACGTGAAGAAATTTGATCCCTCTCACCTCATGTTAGATAAGTGTTTAAAATGGGTCTATGTTGATTTTAATTATGTACTTTTTAATAACTTTGGAGTTACAAAACTTCTTGTTAGGTTTTAATTTCAACTTTAAAATATTGGAAGTTAGAGTTGTTTTAGGGAGTGAAAAATATATCTAATTTTTTATTAATAGAAATTATTTTACTAAAAAATAAATTATCTCTATAGTGTATACAACTTTTCTACTATGAATATGTTCACATCAGAGTTACATCTCCCTTTCTGTTTTCCCATTGTTGATCCAAGCGAACAGTTGTCAGTTAGGGACGGTGGTTTGAGCAACAGTTGTCAACCAATATTGACACAAGTGTGAGACCATCGCAAGCCTGAACACATTTCTTCCCTGCCGCCATCCATGCTTAAGGTTGAATGCTACCGCTTGCAATACCCAAAGAATATATTCACAAATCTTTAATGTGATGTCACAACAGAGGTGGTTTGTTCATTTATTCATTGCAACAACAATCTCTACCATGTTCTTGTCTGTGACAGGACATTCAAATTCTTGGTAACACTACGAGAGGAAGAGTAGTGCGTTAACACCATGTACAAAGTGAACTTTATATTTCTAGCTTGGTTTTCAGATGCAAAATATTTTATCAACTTGTCATGTTAGGATGCCTTTCTGCTTGATTGCAACAGAAGAACCATCTTAATTTGTGGGAAAAAAAAGCCAGATTAGGGTTTTCTGAAGCTTTTAGAGTTTAATAGGTTATTGCCCTTTGTGAAAAAAATCCATATTAGGGTTTTCTGAAGCTTTTAGAGTTTAATAGGTTATCAAATTAGGGTTTCTTGACTCTAAAACATGGAGGCCAATAGAAGATTAGGGCCACATATCATGTATAATGTGAGTTCATGTTGTGTAAATATCATGTATAGTGTGAGTTTATGTTGTGTACATGTCATGTATAATATGAGTTTATGTTTTCTGAGCTTGTCCATTGACGAATGGTAGACAATCGTGAGTTTACCACAACTAGTGCAAGTTTAATTTTCAGTGAGTTTTTGTATGTGCTCTACTTGTTAATCCCAAAGCTACACGTCTTAGGAGTTTTTATATCGTGCTAGGAAAAAATTGGATAGAAATGGGTGTTTGCTAATTTAGCGTCATTATTATTGTGACATTTTTCCTAAAATATGTCATGGGATGCATTATGTAGATTTGTGGTAGCATAAATTCAATGTGTCATGTTTAATAATATAATTTAAATGAATAACCAATAATGTATTTATATTCTATCTTTACATGTGTAGCAAAATTGCTTTGGTACATTTTTGTATAAATCGTGGCAATGTCAAAAGCATATATACACGTTGAGGGAAATGACGAATTGATCTACCTCAAGGAGAAGTGTCCAAAGTTGGTGGAGTGCATTGAGGATAGGTGTATTGTCCAAGATGAGCTCATATACATGCTTCACAAGCTTGTACCTAACCTTGTGAGCTCTATGGACCTTTGTTTGAGGGGAGCACATGCGGATGCGATTTCTTGATCCTATTTTCAACTAAGCAGGCATATCATGTTCATTGGGGTGCGGGTAAGGGCACTAATACAAAGGCAGAGGCAATGGCATTATGGGGCCTACTCTAATTTCCAAATTTCCTGGATATTCCTACTATTCACTTATTCGGGGACTACAAGATCATCATTGATTATGTTCGCAGCCATGCTACCATATACAAGCCCACACTTCAAGGCTAGTTACAACAAATCACATCACTCCGGAATTCACCATCACTCCGGAATTCACTTCATCACTCCTCGATTCAACATATTAGTGGGGATTTCAATCTAGATGCAAATAGTCTCTCCAACAAAGGCATTCTGGACAAACTGGATGGCTTACACATTGAGATCAAGATGGGAGACACTTGCACGGAGGTCGAGGTGCTGCCACTACTGGGATAAAAACTACTCACCCAGACATATTTCTTCTTTTTTATTATCTGATGGACATTCTCTGTCAATTTCTATCTATCAGTAACTAGTTACAACATTTCAGAATTCCATGCATTGTTTATTATCAGTCATGCATGTCTTTATTTGGTAGATTAGATCTTTCTCAAATATTCTATATATTATAGGCCATGATATTGCTACATGGACTGCTTTATAGGGATGAATATTTGTATGATTGCATGCACACTGGAATGCATCTATTACTATCTCTGATATGTAGTTGTCCTGGAAGCTTCGTCATGAAGCAAATGTAACTTTTTTTAGACTGAATATAATGATTTATTCATTATGAAAAAAAAATCTGAGGGTAATTTATGCATTCAATGGAGGATATATGAATAGAAAGGTAAGGCCACATACGCACCATCATTGTGGTTCTAATTCGCTCACAAGAGATGCATTGAGTGTCAAAGCTTCAAGCAGTGGTGTGGGTGCAACAGGGGGTCTTGAATTCTGAAGACAAAAATGGTGTTTCAAGATTGGACTATGTAAATGGTAGCGAAGAAACAAATATTAGGTCTCATCTACTTTGATTAGATAATTACACAAGTATGACGATGGGAGTGATTCATTTAGAGAAGGAAATAATGATGTCAGTGGATCTCATTCTAAGGCTCTTAGTATTTTCAAAGTTATGGTTGTTGTTGTTTTGCTCGATCGCGCACCTTTTGTGTCCATTGATTCTGTTACAGTTCTTAGGAAATTAGAAAATGATTATTGCACACCTTCAGATGTGAACACTCTCAATGAACTTGGGGGAGAATTTCGGGCTATTGTAGTTGTGGAAGTGGTGTTGAAATTATTTACAGATGAAAATGCAAGTGTAGAGTTGGAAGACTTTGCAGTGAGTGGTAAAAATAGGATAATAGTACTGGGAATTGACCAAACCCAATTGGAAAAGGTGCTTCCTGAAACATCATAGTAACTAAATGCTCAAAACACAGATAATTCAAATGGAATGAGTGATGTTCCAGTAATGGGAATTTTTTGTGGAATGGATTTAAGTAGAGCCCTGGTTGGTATGAACTTAGGCATTCTTAGGCTAGATATGTGGTTCATACCCGAAGAACCTCATCCACAAGGTGTTCATGGCATGCCAATGGCAGGACCTCCAATTTTTCCAGGAAGTAACCCTCCACAAATGATGGGCCCAAGAGGTGTTCATAGACCCATGGGTCTTATGGGAATGCTTGGACCTAGTGTTGTTCCTAGAAAGGGGATGGTATTTAATGGTCATCCTGCTATGCAAATGCCACCAATAGGAACATCTCTTGGTCTAATTCCACCTCTATCTTCCAAACCAAGGACAAAGGAACATGACATCAAAGATATTGAAGCATTTCTTAAGAAAAAATCATTTAGGGAGTTGCAAAAGTCCAAGACATGTGAAGAAATTTATGATCTAATTCATTGTCCTACTACAAGAGAAACTGCTCTTGCTGCAAAGGTGAGCATTCCTTTTTCCTTTTACCATTTAAACATTGGTAGGAATCTCTGTTTGCATCTACTATTCATTGTTTGGCTCCATGTGCTTGTATGTTTCCATGTTGTGATGCTTCATTCTATTCGACCTTTTTTGGGTTGCAAAATTAATTGACATCTCTTTACGATGTTTTACCATTTAAAACAAAGGGAGTAATTGATGAATGTTGTCTTACACCATATAAATTGTAGTCTTGCATGGTGTATCTCATTGTAATCCATTATATTTGCATGGGGCATGAAACTAATTCAAATATATTTGATATGTTAAATTTCAACGCATTATATTTATGTGAACTTGTTAAAATATGTTATTTAATATTTTCTTCCTTAATTCTCTTACTAGTGGCGATACCATTATATATCAATGTTTATTTTTGTGTGTGGTTGATATAACTTGTGCAATGTCTGTGTATGTTTTATTTTTGTTGTGAACACTATATTGCCATATGTCTTGTCTCAACTGCTTGATATAAATTCATTGTAGTGAGCATTAATAGGTAATTTAGTTACTACTTTATTTTTCCCTTTTTTCTTTTCTTCAAAGATCAATGAAGTGAGAGAACTTATAAAATGTGTGTTCTATTTTTCAGAATTTATGAGGAGTAACTTGTCTCTAATGTTAGACACAGATGTTTCAAATGATGGCACAGTTGAACCTTCTAATCATATTCATATTCCTAATGTGATTTCAACTGAAATCTGAATCATATGTTGATATTTTCATCTTCCATCATTTTCTGGTCATAACTATCTAGTAAGATATTTTAGCCAATGTAGAATCTGACACTTTTTTAACATTGATAACAAATTTGCAAGGTGATATGCATAAGAGACCAAGAGCAACTAGTAGGAATGTTGTATGGTTAGGCTCTTCACGTATTTGCAGAAAGAAGTTGATGCACTACTAGTCTTTCTGTTGCAATGGCAACATTATTTCAGTAGGTTAAACAAATCTCAAAAATTATTTATATAGTTGTTTTTTGGCCTTATTTGTACAGTTTTCAGTTGTCTATTGGAATTGTTCTTTATATGGTTTTCATAGCTAATTACAGAAGTTTTTGGTTGGCAGGTTCATGATTTTGTATATACGAGGACAGAAGGAAGACATGTTTGAGGATTCAAAGGCAAGGAAGTTAGTTCAGGTTTAGTTGTTTTGTTTCAAAGATGGGAAAGGTGTTTACATCATTCCTTGCTCCTGTGGGACTCCATATATTAGTGAAACTGATCAACAAATAAATCGAAGTATTTATGAGCACGCTGCTGACATCAAGCATGGTAGGTCTCGCTCCTTTGCTTTGGCAAAAGATACGAAAAGGACAAATCATCACATCTACATCGAAGAGGCTTGGGTCATTGCAAGGATTGACCTTTTTCATTATCGTAAATTTAGGGAGGCCTTGGAAATTGAAAAAAAGGCCTATAAATTTGAATAGAGATGATGGTTGGAGTATGAGCAGGTGTTGGATCTCTGCTTTATTTTCCTAAATCTGTTTTTTTTTTTTTTTAGGTTAGACTTTATTTTGGTTGATAGCCTTTTTTTATTAATTTTGATTAGAAGTTCTTTTTATTTTTTATTTATTTAATTATTTTATTTCTATGTTAATAAAATTATTATTTTCTTTATGA
>APFE031413790.1:0-13605 GCA_000404065.3 Pinus taeda | reverse complement strand
TCTGTTTTAAGGATTCCACCATCCAACAATCAATACACGTCAAAACCCTTGAACTTTTAGAACTAGCCTAAAATCCTAGCAAACAAAGCTAAATCATATAGAGAGAACCCTCTCTGAGTCATAGGTTGTCTAGAGCCTATACTTAAAAGATTGGTTTGTGGTTACCTCGGTCCTTTCCTTCTTCTAAAAACATCTAGGGAAACATTCTGAGTGATAACAGGGAGTTCATATTGGAAATCTGTACAAGCTATTGGGTAGCACTATTATTGAAGGGTGCAACAGTTATGTGGTTCCTGACAGTGGATCAAAAAATCTTGTGGTCTCTTGAGAAATGACCATGTTATGGCATCAAAGACTTGGACATATTGGAGAGAATGGCCTTCAAATACTTCATGGTAATGGTATGGTAGAAGGTATGTATGATTTCTCTATGGATTTTGAATTTTGTGAACATTGTGTTTATGGGAAGGAGAATCAGGTGTGTTTCCCCTTTGGTGCTAAGATGGCAAAAGGGATATTAGAGCTTGTGCACAATGATGTGTTTGGACCTATGTCATCACTAGGTAGGTCTATATACTATGCATCATTTATGGATGACTTCTCAAGTAATACATGGATATTTCCTTAAGAAGATATCTGAGTTCTTTGAGAGGTTTAAAAATTTAAGGCTCTAGTAGAAAACTAGAAAGAGAAGAACATAAAGGTGCTGAGGATAGATAACAGTGGAGAGTTTTGCAAGAAGGAATTTGAAGAGTTCTGTAAGAAGTGTGGTAGAGCACGTGAGAAGACTAATTGATACACAGTTCAGCAAACTGGAGATGCAGAAAGAATGAACATGATGTTAATGGAAAAGGAAAGAAGCATGCTTAGTGGTTCTGAGTTACGATAGGAATTCTAGGCAGAGGTGCTGGAGACTACATGTTACCTGGTTAATAGACCACCTCTATCAGCGTTCAAGGATAAGACTCCACAAGAGGTATGGACTAGTAAGAAATCCTCTCTTTCACATGTGAGGGTATTTGGTTGTGATGCATATGTACATGTTCCAAAGGAGAAAAGAACCAAGTTGGATAGTGAATATAAAAGGTGCATCTTTATTGGGTATAATGATGATTTAAAAGGTTATCAGCTTTGGAACCCAAAAACAAGGAAAGTTGTGTACAACCGAGACATGGTGTTTAGAGAGGTGAAAAATTATTAAACATGAATTCCTACCAGAGGAACCTAAGATGATAGAGTTTGATCTAAAGGAGGAAGAATCAGACCCTACAACAAAAAATGAATGAGAATATGAAGAGCCACAAACTCCAACTGTGAGAAGATCAGTGCGAGAGAGAACGAAACCAAAAAGGTATAGTCCATATACTTTCTGTTCAAATTTCACCTTATCTATTACAAATGATGATCCCAGAAATGTCAAGGAGGCAGTAGATTAAGAGGATGGTAAACTGTGAAAAGAGGCCATGGTTGATGAAATGGCATCTTTGGGAAAAAATGAGGCTTGGGATATGGTGGAGTTGTCGGTTGGAAGAAAACCCATTGGAAGCAAATGGGTTTTTAAGAAGAAGATGATTATAGAAGGCAAGGTGGAGAAATATAAAGCTTGGTTGGTAGTAAAAGGTTACTCCCACGTCTCGGGGATTGATTTTGATGATATTCTTTCTACTATTGCTAAGGTAGCTTGTATTAGATTACTTTTATCTGTTGTTGCTTTTGATTTTGAGGTAAAACATACGGATGTGAAGACAACATTTCTTCACGGGGATCTGGAAGAAGAGATCTACATGAAGCAACATGAAGGATTTTCAGTGAAGGGTAAGAAATAATTGTTATGTAGGTTAAAAAAAAAATTGTATGGGTTAAAACAATCGCCAAGGATGTGGTATCAAAAATTTGATACATTTATACAGGGACTTGACATCACCGGAAGCAAAGAAAATCATTGTGTGTATTTTCAATTAATTGGTGACGATGTTATTTATTTGGTATTGTATGTGGATGATATGTTGTTGATTGGAAAAAGCAAACAAATTATCCAGGATTTGAAGACCCAATTGTCCAAATTTGACATTAAATATCTTGGCGCTAAAAGCTATATCTTTTGCCTGGAAATTAAATGAGATTAGGAAAAAAGGAAGCTCTAGTTAAACCAAAAGAAGTATGTCAAGATAATACTTCATAGGTTTAATATGTACGATAGTAAACCGACAAAGGTTCCTATTCCTATAGGTGTAAAAGCTATCTAATGAAAAATGTTCCAAGACACAAGAATAGCGAGATGACATGTCATGTGTTCCATATGCAAGTGTAGTCGATAGCTCAATGTATGCATTGGTATGTACTTGAACAGAAATTGCACATGTGTTGGGAGTATTGAGCAGGTTTATGTCAAAACCAGGGAAGGAACATTGGACATAAGTGAAGCGGGCTTTCATGTATTTGTGTGGCAGTAATGATTATGGTTTGTGTTACCAAGGAAGACCGAGATTGGACAAAGTTTTGGACATTCGTGGCTTTGTTAATGAAGACTGGGCTAAATATATGGATCAAGGAAGGTCTACAAGTTGGTATGTGTTTAACCTATTTGGAGGTGTAGTCAATTGGATGAGCAAGGGACAGTCTATAGTGGCACTTTCAACTACAAAGGAAAAATACATAGTAGGCACTCATGAAAGTAAGGAAGAATTTTGGTTGCATATATTGTGTTCAAGTATGGGGTTAGTACAATGAGCTATAAGGATAGACTGTGACAACCAAATTGCAATTTTATTGGCAAAGAACTGTGTTTATCATTCAAAGACAAATCACATTGATATTCAGTATCACTTTGTAACGGATATGGTTGATGACAAAAAGGTGTTGTTGGTAAAGGTTGACACTTTGAAGAATACTTCAGATGAATTGACAAAGTCTATGAGCACTCAGAAGTTCTCTTAGTGTACAAAAATAGTGGGTGTTGCAAGGATGAACCAATGACTAAGCTCTCCTGTAGCCCCTTGTGGAAATAGAAAAACAAGTGGGAGAATGTTGGGAGTGTGTTATATTCTTTCCATGACTAGCCCCACATGTGAAACAGTGTGTTTCCAGGGGGGTGGTAGCCCCCTTTCACGGGGTTCAAGGAAGTGCCCTGGGAAATTTATTTTGGACCCTATATTAGATGGGAGGACCTACATATTGTTTTGTGCATGTACTTCGCACATGGTTCTGTGCATGATGGTTTTCTGCCCATGGTATTTTGTAGATTTGATCAAAGGAACTATGATTATGTTCTAATCTAGGGTTAATGGATTGCGGTTTATAGATGCTTTAGCATGTATACATATATGTATTGTAACATTGAAAGGAATATAATGAAAAATGAATCTTGTAGTCCTAGTTTTGGGATCCAGGGGAAAATATTTGTGTATATATGTTTTGTGCTATCTCCATTGTTTATTTTCAATTTTTGATAATTCATTTGCAGGTAATTTCTGTACAGGGTTAGAACCTACAATGGAAAACCAACCTATGCTTTGTTGCTAACTGGCCCGTGTAGTGTCCCCTATCTCTAAAGAACCCTACTATACCATGATCTTGACTAAAAATGATGCTCCATCAATAGGATACCAACTCGTGATCTCCCACCAATCCATCATATTGGAAGGATCAAATGCATGTGCACTTGTATAGAGTATGAGTCCATTGTGTGTACCATGCTCAAATCATGTAACTCTGCCCAACCAATCAAGTAGGTAAGTCTAGTAATTTGTGTCTCTCTCCCTGTAAGTGGGAAACCCGTGTTGCACCCTCTATCTATGTACTCCTAGAGAGGGCTTCTACTACGAAATATTGTAGATTTCCTAGCTGCCACTACATGTACCTGCACCTCGTCAATGGGTAGACCCAAAGATGGACACATTAGTATCCCTACAAGGACCTCCCTCATCCGAATGACAACTCCATGCTCTATTGGTTCACTCGTCATTTGTAAAACTGTCTTGTCAGGTCCCAATGCATGTTAATGACTAATTCCAACAAATACTACCCCCTTGCTGGTAATCTGCACATCTTTATGCCCCTCATCAATGGATGGACCAAGGGATTGTTTCTCATCCTCCTCCATCATGGGCTCAATATGAGCCACTAGTGGAATCTCTAAAAATGGCCCATTATGCATACTATGCTCTAATGTGTTATGCATGTGTTGACTCATCGAACATGGATGTGGATCTAGGCTATTGTGAACATCTATATGAGTCTTCTCAAGCTCCTATATGCACTCACAATGTTGGATCACCTCGAATAGATAATTTCCTTGGTCTCCTCCCTGTGTGGGAATAATCTTCTTCTCATCAAAGCTATCCACCAGATAGTTATGTATATCATGACTATTGCCATCATGCCTGTTGATACTCTTCAGAAGAATCCTCATTTGGAAAGTCAAAATGAGTTTCCCCGTGAACTTCCTATGTCGTTCCCTTTGTGTCACTCATGCATGAGTGGTTAAGTCCCTACGGTTCCTTGCAGATGAAGCAAAGACACTTTCTCCTTAACTCATTTCTGCTACATGTCCCATCAATTCTCAGCCGCTCCTCCTTGGTCAACTGGCTCTTGAGCATATTTATGTTCTACTCAACCACCCTTTTAGGTAGACCATAAGCAACAGACGAGACCAACTGTTCTTTCCTCCAAATGGATAACAATTAAGTCCAGAACTCCTGACAAATGGAATCATGACCTCTCATACATGATGACAAGATGGACTGCATGTGTGTTTTAACTGGGTCAAGATGATGTCTCCTAATGCTCTAAAATAGTGGGAACATTTGCAGAATCAAGTCCCCACACTCAAGATCAAACATTATTTTATAAATCCTCATCATGGACATAATTTTCAAAATTTGAAGTTTCTTGCCAAATGTAGGACCCACGAAGTTATCCAAGTCTCGTAAGGTTTCTACCATCTTCTTGAAGACTCTCTTCATAACATCATCATTGTAAGGAGCTATAGGGGCGGTCAACATCATGTTGTTAATAAGACACGACGCAACTGGAAGTGTGACCCCTTCACAAGGGCACTCCAAAATTTTGGGTTGTATTAAAGATAGCAGGGTGGGTTTCCAAGCCCACATCAACTTCCTTCCCTCTAACTGGTTCACATCAGCAAGGAGTGCATATGGTTCATCTAATTTGAAAAGGATTTGCACTGTGATCCTCATGTGTTTCAATTCTGTCCCAAGTGCAAATATTTTATGTCGTAATTGTTGCCCCTTCTGTAAATCCTTTGGCAGTTCTTGCTGGAGAAGGTTGTGGATCCCTTTTGAGAATGGTTTGATATTCTGGGTGGGTTTTTGGCACAATGTTGCATTATGGTTCCAAGGTTAATTGTTTAATTTTTCCAATTCATTTAGGATTTTTGTAAGTTTTTCCATGGTTTAAGCCCAATGAGGACAATACATCAGTGATAATGGGATCACTGTTTTTCTGAGTTTTTATAGTGCTATAGGTGTAGTGCAGTTATTGGCGCCAAACATAACATACAATCACATACATATGAGGAATCTAACCCCTAATCAATAAATTATATCAGTCAATAGTAAAAAGAGAACATTATTTGAGTGTACAAGGAAAATTGATCTCACATGGAAACTCAAATGCATTCTTTAGAAGTTGAGCAATTATAACGGCAAGCGTTCGTCAGAGACAGAGCATGCATGCACACTAAGTGTTAGTAAGGAACAACACTTGTTTCTAGGCATACTTCAGCTCAATGATAAGAAGTTTGTGGTGCCCACGACTAATACCCTTAAACGTTGTTTGTGTAAGTCACAACGTTCACCAGATAGAGTAATACAACCCACTTTAGGCCCAGAATGACTAATCAGCTAGCATAGAAATTGTTCAGTCCTGAAGGGGAAATGTTCTAAACTTCATCAATTTACATCCACTCTTTATTACACTTTGAGAGCTGCAATTCACTAAGGTACTGCAGTTCCTTTTTTCTGTCATACACGTAGCATCTCTTAACAATCTCCACACACAACTCCTTTCAATGCTTCGGTGTGTAACACCTTATTCTGGCTTATGTGCATAGGTACAGGAGAGTCGCACCATGCATTATAACGGATCTCAGATTTATTGTGGATTATACATTGTTTGTTTGAGCAATGTGCACTATTAATATGCATTGAAACCGTTACAAAACTTCAATGCACTGTCTACGCGCAACATTCAACCCGCCATCGGATCCGACACAGATCAAGTAATAACTCGACCCAGTTTCATGCTCCACTTCTCCATGCACCAATTTATCAAATGGTGTTTGATCCTTGTAGACCCTGCATGTAATTTATAAAGTATGTCCTTTTCTCCAAAACTGACGAATGCACAGTCTAATCCATCATATGTATAAGATTCACATCCCTTGCTTCATCGCGACTTCACTAGATCCAAAGAGAATTTCCCTTGTAGTAGAATGATGACCCTTGGCCCTGACACCCTAAGCAGGCAAAGCAGATGCAGTCACATGGGTCTCTTTCTGATATAAATCCTTCAGAACCAATAATGCAATTACGCAGAAGATACAATTCTACACAGAAGAACCCGTTTTCATTCTAAATCCACCTTACTTGGATCGGCTCCTTCCAAATTTTATTCCCTCGCTTTGAGTGATAGATTCGGGTCTCAAGTCATGAGATCGATTGCGAACTCAAAATGACGATCGTCTGACATAGTCAACAACGTTAGGCTCCTCAGCAAGAATGCAACAAAACCTATGTCCCATGTATAAAACTGCTCACGTCCTCAGTGACATTTCATTGAATTTACCAATATTTCAATTATTATTTCTGCCCCTTTATCTCGGCTTCAGAAGTCTAGTTCCATGATTGATCGGATCTGGCATTGTGGTCGTCAGAGGGACACAAACTCCTCTACAGAATGACAAGCCAACAACTATGGTCCTCAAAACTTCTATATCGAGCCACCCACAACATCGTGCCCATGTCCACAGTTGACCCATGGACTCTGAGCCGCCACTGTCATTAGCCACAATGCGAGAATCGGCTCCCACTCACAATAATGTGCCACGAATTTTTTCATGATCCTTTTACGACTCCACTAGAGTTAAAAGTAAATCTTGGTTGTCTTTTTTTTTGAGCTTCTAAAAAACATTAAATTACGCCCCTTGACATAAAAACATTGGCTTTATAAAAATGCTTAGCCCTTCAAATTTGATTGTCGGCTTTTCAGGTTCTCAATCATCAAAAGTGGATTCAATTTGTCCAATGATTATTACGCGTAAGCGTTCCTCTAAAATGAACTCTCCTCCATGCAACCGTGTCTCGATGTGGACCGTTAAATGGATTGTTAGACAATTAAATAATTTACAGCCATTAGATCATCAGTGAAGAACGTTCTGATTAGTGACAAGTCGCTCGCCCTGAGTTCTGAAGCGTCGCTTGCCCTGAGGTCTGAAGCGACACAGGTGAGTTTTGCATATCCCTTTAGACTAGAGATACCCGTTTTCAGCCGCCCGCAGGAAAAACTGTAGCTATGGTTAGTCGAAACGGGTCGGGAAAGAGTACTATAATTGCTCTGGTCAAGCGCTTCTATGACCCCATTGAAGGTATCCAATACATGATTTTACATGGCATTTTCATACCCTGAACTCTGGTTTTTATAAAATTATACTTCTTTTGGGATGACGGGGCTTATTCAACATTGATCAGACTCCAAGAAACTGCCCATGAGCTTGGTAACAATGCAAGAAAGAACAGTGCCAGGTAAAGGTTTTATCCCACTATGTTAATTCAATAATGGCACATTGTGGTTAACCTATGCAATAGTTTTCTCAGTGAAAGTCTATAGAATTGGAATTGTTTTGTTTCTCCCATAAATCCTCTCGCCTTCTTTATAAAATTGTAATTTTTTTTGCAGTCCCATAAATCCTTGGGGCCTTCTCTCTAAAACTGTAATTATAATGCTTGTCCTCAGCTTCTTCTTCATAAAATTATACTTGTTTTGTTCGTCCTTAGATTAGCAGTTTGTGAAATTATAATTGTTTTGTTTGTCTATAGATTCTCTCAGGGTTTTCTTTGGAAAATTATTTAGCAGCTGCGAAGTTTTTCTGGTTTTATTACCGTGAAATTTTTCCACCAAACTGTTTGGATGCCTTCTCATACAATCCTTCATTTTTTTCCCTCAAATTATAATGGTTTTGTTCGGTCCAGAGATAAATATTTTTTCTTAAATTGTACTTGTTTTGCTCCTCCCATTAACCCTTCTAGTGTTTATTGGTACTTTAGATGTTACTCTGTAGAAGTTTATGGACTTTTACATTTTGTCACATTCTGAATGAGAGTACAAAATATCTGATATATTTAGGTTTTTAATTTAAATTTTTTATGAGTGGGTATTGCAAGTTGCTGGTGTTATGGGTGTATGATTGTACAGGAAACTTGCAAGCTATGAATCACATCAAAAACAGGACGAGGAGGAGGAAGAGAAGCTGTTGTTAAAGAGGCAACAGGAACTTGATGCATTTGATCAGCAAAACAATGGTGTTGTACCTCAATATAATGACAAAAATCACATTCGAGACAAAAATAGTTTTCATGGGGCCAATAGTGTTAAAGTGACTTCATTTGAAGCGGAGGTTCTTCAGACAATGAAAGCATTTTGGCTGCCATCAGCAACTCCCGAGGCTCAAGCAAAAGTTGAGGCACCTTCACTTGATACAATCTGCCCAGAGGGTAAAGAGAAACTGAAGTTGAAGTCTCTTTTACATTTTGTCACATTCTGAATGACCCACTCATTCATCACCAAGATAGAAAGAAGACTTGTTCTGTACCTTCCATAAATTCTTAGTATTTATCAGTTTGAATGATCCCGGGAAGAAAGGGGAAATAGAATGAACATAGATTGTATTCTCGTTTTGATTTTTTTGTTTGTTTGCCCATTTCCAGGCCCTCCAGCGCAAGGAATTCTGTGAGCTCGCCCATAATGGGAAGAAATTATTCTTATGGCCGATTTCCCTATTCCAGAAGGCTTTCAGACTTCTCAACTTCCGATTTCAGCACCTGTCGATGTCAACTCAGCACACAAAACAGAGAAAGTAACCTTCATAGAGCAGGCAGGGTCATTATGGAGACTAGTCAAGATGAATGCCCCAGAATGGGCCTATGCCCTACTAGGATCCGTAGGGTCCATGGTCTGCGGTTCCATAAGCGCACTCTTCGCTTACATCCTGAGTGTCGTGCTGAGCATCGATTACAACCCTGATCTGTTATACATAAAAAACGAAATCATGAAATACTGCTTCGTTCTGATAGCGATATCGTTCGGCGCCCTCATTTTCAATACGGTGCAGCATTCCTTCTGGGAAATCGTTGGCGAGAATCTGACCAAGCTGGTCCGACAGACAATGGTGCTGTACCTCAATATAATGACAAAAATCACATTCGACAAAAATCACATTCGAGACAAAAATAGTTTTCATGGGGCCAATAGTGTTAAAGTGACTTCATTTGAAGCGGAGGCTCTTCGGACAATGAAAGGATTTTGGCTGCCATCAGCAACTCCCGAGGCTCAAGCAAAAGTTGAGGCACCTTCACTTGATACAATCTGCCCAGAGGGTAAAGAGAAACTGAAGTTGAAGTCTCTTTTTCCAGTTATTTTACTCCAGTTATTTTACTAAGGATCCACATGATAAAAAATCTGAGGTTTTAGGGGCCAGTTCTATTTGCATTGGTTGCAAAGATACACTAACAAACAAGTATACACTAATGGCAATCACCAATTGTGGCCATATTTATTGCAAAAAGTGTGCAGAGAAATTTGTTAAATTAGATGCGGTTTGTTTTGTCTGCAATAGAAGCTGCAAAGAAAAGCATTTGATCACCCTGGAAAAAGGAGGTACTTGATTTTCTCATCCTGGACCACTTGGAGGCAACTGATTTTAAAGATGTTGGAAGTGGTTCTGGCATGGGACTTATGGGGCCAACAATTAAAACATGAACATCAAACTCATGTTGAACTAACTCATGTGGAACTACTATGTACAAGTAAAAACTAAATTCAAATGATGAGGCCCGATAAAGCTTCCTTTTTGTAATTAAAGACCCTTTTGACTTGATAGGCATTAACCTCCTTACAAGATCCACATTACAATCAGGTTGTTTTTAAGCTGTGAAGCTCTGACCAATGGCATCAGTTTTATTAGAGTCACCGAGGACTTCCATCTCACATTTATCCATCTTTTTCGAGTTATTTTTACCAAGGCTCCACATGATAAAAAATCTGAGGTTTTGGGGGCCAGTTCTATTTGGCATGGTTGCAAAGATACACTAACAAACATGCGTACACTAATGGCAATCAACACTTGTGGCCATATTTATTGCAAGTACACTAATGGCAATCAACACTTGTGGCCATATTTATTGCAAAAAGTGTGCAGAGATATTTGTTAAATTAGATGGGGTTTGTTTTGTCTGCAATAGAACTAGAAGCTGCAAAGAAAAGAATTTGATCCCCTCGAAAAAGGAGGTACTGGATTTTTTGGTCATGGGGGCCACTTGGAGGCAACCGATTTTAAACATGTTGGAAGTGGTTCTCGCATGGGACTTATGAGGCCAACAGTTAAAACATGAACATCAAACTCATGTTGAACTACTATGTACAAATATGATTAAGTAGTCCTCGAATTTTAGTTTGTTGGATTTCATAAATTTGACCAAATAAACCTTGATTTGCATTTGTGTTCTAATTTTGAGGCTCTTATGCATCTGGAGTTTTAGGATGACGGTGCATCTTCAGGCATGTGATCGAAAAATCATGCAAGCATTTACTTTTTGCTCCATATCATCCTAAGCTTTCTTTAAGAGTGTTTGGAGGATTTAATTATGTTTTGTTCTGATAAATATATTAGTCAGCCTTGTTCAGTTAGAATGGTTCTAGGAATATGATAAGCATGGTACTAGTATATATGTGGCATTTGTATGAGAATATGGTTGCCACTATGTCTGAATCTATTGGATAGTATGTATGCTCTAATAATATCCTAGGTGCAGTTCATGGAATGAGAGATTCTTGACTAGGGAAAGAAATATGCTAAAACAACAGTTTTCAAGAGATCAGTCCGTTTTCACTGAATAAATAAAATGTTGCATCTTGCCATAAGTTTTAACTTGTAAATTAATTTGGAGTTTATTACAGTGAGTAAAATGTTGCATCTTGCCATAAGTTTTGTTTAAAGGTGACTTAATTGTATTGCATTGATTTTGACATGACAAATTAGTAAAATGATATAATTTGTTACAGCTGGTACACCTATGTACTTATGTTTGGTGCATTAATCACTGTATGGCATTGAAGGAATATAAGTTGTTACAGTTGGTACACCTAGGTACTTATGTTTCGTGCATTAATCACTGTATGGAATTGAAGGAATCTAGTGGCATTCTCGATCATCGCTTGATTGACAACAACATGAGCCTTGTGTTGTACAACATTTGCATTGACTATGAAGGATTTAAGGAGGAGTAATGACAACAACATGAGCCTTGTGTTGTACAACATTTGTATTGACTATGAAGGATTTAAGGAGGAGTAATATTTTTTTGGGTGAGCCTAGTTAGGATTATCAAATAGACTCTTTATTGGTCCCTATGCTATACATTTTTTGGAACTTTTTTTCTCCCTTAATTATAAGTGCATACAAATATTAGATTCATAGGACACGGTACCATTAACTTATTTTCTCCCTTAATTATAAGTGCATATAAATATTAGATTCATAGGACGGGGTACCATTAATCATGTGAGCCAATGATCTTGGACATTTTCTAATTGAATTCTTCAAAACTTAGTCATTTTATCTTCCAAAATGTGCAAATAGTTTTATTGGTTGGAATATTGTGACAAGTTATAATAGATTTTGTTTTAAATGCTATGTTTGAGATGCATAATTTTTCATGTGACACCATAATTTTTTCCAACACTTATTGGCAATGTTAATGGCACAACATTATAAATAGTAATTGAATTTGGAAAGGCCTTGGGTATGATTCCTCTGATATAGATTGTAAATGAGTCTCACTATGTGTATAGTCAAACAGGTCTATGCTTCAATCCTAAGTATTGTGACATGCAAAATAGACCAAATGCTATGACAGTTATAGTTTAGCCTGACCCATTAAATAGACTGGGAAATATGCATATACAAATTTTTACATATTTACACCGCAAGGCGTTTCCTTTTGATGAATTGCTCTAGCCCATTGAACAAAGTTTGATCGTTGATCAAAAAACTGTTCATGAAACTGAAACGGTTCGTGAATTTTTGTCTCGCTGTTCTCGCTCATGGCAATGGTGGTAATTAGATGCTTATTAGTCGCCATATTTTAATTTCCCTGAGTTGTAGTTTGAAAATACTTTGAGAATAAGAGAAGTCGGATGTTCAGAAAATGATGGACGCGACAGCCATTGCTGTTGCAGTTTCTCTAGCGACATCGGAGCCTGGATTTTGGGTGTCATGTTGTAAACAGTATGAGATGTGTCCCACGAGATGAGCGTTTTGGGCATCTGAAAATGTCTGAGCGCATTCCCTCAAGGCAATTGTTCAATTCCTGGTACTAGAGCTCAAATCGTTGTTTGATTCAACTATGAATGAGTTCGACTCCTTTAAATACATTAAGAGGCTTTTTTCTGATGGGAAAAAGTTGCCCAACAACTCAATTCTGGAAGCTGCCAAAAATTTCATTCCCTTTGAGCTTGTGAAAGAGTTTCTTACAACAAACAAAAATTTGTTCAAGTGTCCCCTTCCTAAAGTTATATCCGGTAAGTATTTCTCTTCCAAAATGTTATTACCTCAATATAATGACATAAATCACATTCGAGACAAAAATAGTTTTCATGGGGCCAATAGTGTTAAAGTGACTTCATTTGAAGCGGAGGCTCTTCGGACAATGAAATCATTTTGGCTGCCATCAGCAACTCCCGAGGCTCAAGCAAAAGTTGAGGCACCTTCACTTGATACAATCTTCCGAGAGGGTAAAGAGAAACTGAAGTTGAAGTCTCTTTTTCCAGTTATTTTACTAAGGATACACATGATAAAAAATATGAGGTTTTAGGGGCGAGTTCTATTTGCATTGGTTGCAAAGATACACTAACAAACAAGTATACACTAATGGAAATCAGCACTTGTGGCCATATTTATTGCAAAAAGTGTGCAGAGAAATTTGTTAAATTAGATGGGGTTTGTTTTGTCTGCAATAGAAGCTGCAAAGAAAAGCATTTGATCACCCTGGAAAAAGGAGGTACTGGATTTTCTCATCGCGGGGACCACTTTGAGGCAACTGATTTTAAAGATGTTGGAAGTGGTTCTCGCATGGGACTTATGGGGCCAACAATCAAAACATGAACATCAAACTCATGTTGAACTAACTCATGTGGAACTACTATGTACAAGTAAAAACTAAATTCAAATGATGAGGTGCGATAAACCTTCCTTTTTGTAATTAAAGACCCTTTTGACTTGATAGGCATTAACCTCCTTACAAGATCCACATTACAATCAGGTTGTTTTTAAGCTATGAAGCTGTGACCGATGGCATCCGTTTTATTAGA
>APFE031413781.1:0-19915 GCA_000404065.3 Pinus taeda | reverse complement strand
TAGGCCTAAAATCATACACAATTTTTGTGAATGTCCTCTTTCCTTTGATAGTTCCTCATGCACATGAAACATAGGATTTAAGCATGATGAAGGTGCATTTGAGCTAGCAACCTTGTGTATTTCAAAACCTCTTCTACCTACCCTTTGTTTATACTAGAATTTTCTCTTCATTTATTGGGTACATTTAAGTTTGTTGACCCTCTATTTATTTTTATTTTGATAAGCGAACTATCTAATTCTAAACTTATAAATTCTAGGGGCTTCGATTAAATTGATGAACTCCTTATTATTCTCTACCTAACTACTCATCTTCCAAGATTAAATAGTTTGGCTAGATCTTTATTTCTCTATCTATCAACATGAAATTTAAAGCACGAACGAATCAAGATTAAACTATTTGATCATAATGGATTGTGGCATTTTTGACAAGGTGCACACAATCTTATTTTTACAAAACAAAGTAAAAGTAGTGACATTTGAATTTGCATCACTTTCAGAATCTATTTTTTATCTCTTTTTGGTGGGGTTCATTTTTTATTTTTCTTTTTGATCCTTTTCTTTTAGTCCTTCGATTTTTTTTTAGGACCTACCCTCTTTACATCTTTTATTTTTAATATGGGAAAACAATTTGCAAAAATCAAAAGTATGTACAATATTACAAGACTAATCATAGCCAATTCAAAATTATGAATCCTATTATTATAGGACCCTAACACGTTATAGGACCCTAACACGGTACATTGTATAAATAGAAGATTCCAAACTTTTGAGCTTAAGTGATCCCCCAAAAAATAATTATTATTCTCTAAATCAAATTCTCAAAATCACAATTCTAAGGATCAATGTTCCATAATCTATTAGTAAATGATGAAGTTGATGTCAACTTAGTTATCTTGGGTGATCAGGAGGAATGATTGTTATGATCCGATCCAAGTTCAATGCCCTTATGTGAGACATGTTTAGCTCATATCAAGCATATTGTTGGAATGGCTTTAAGTGGTGGGAGTGTTTTCAAGAAGATCCCCTTGCTAGGTGAATGATCCCATAAAACTACCTAAGATCTATGCCAAAATAGGGTATACCATTCAGAGGCTTCCACTTAGATTGACCTGTAATATTCTTTGACATATAAGAAAGGAGAGAGGGAAAATAGATTGTATACCTAAGTTATCCTTGAATTATGTACGTCACCTTAACTTGGATTACCTTAGAGGATCTTGTTTTAGCTCTTAAAGACCTTTCTTTCACTCCAAGAACCTATATACTACACACACAACATAATAAAGACCCTAGATATACCTTTCCTACAAAAGATTTAGTTATAAATCTACTAGATATATACTAGATTACTAAACATAATTGACATCTAAATAATACATGTAACAAATAAAATGAATTAGGGGAGGGGGGTGTTAGGTCATAAAATTTATATTAGAAATGAAGTATTATAATGCATATACCTTGTGACATTGTAATCCTTTTTGGCTTCTTGGTTCCAACTCCTCTTTAACTTACACTCACAAGCTAGGCAAACTTATGGAAACAGGAAAGGTTTTTTTGAGATTTTTTAGTAGCCTGTAGTTATATCTCAATTTCTCTCTATGATGTTTTTTAAGAATGACATCATTATATAGATTTTGTAAAGAGAGAGCAGTGGATGAATCTAGACCTCTATGTCTTGATAAATTTAGAGTTTCATATAAATTTTGAGGCCATTAGGCAAGGCAATTCAAACCTTCTCAAATATTAATCTCATTGGAAATGAGCAACCTAGAAGCTTTGCAGAGACATTGTTCCATCTGATGATGTAGAAAGTGATCATTTCTCCTTGAATGAAGTTAAAAAATAAAGTATTGCTCCTAATTAGTTGACTAAAAGTGATGTTCTACTTAATAACTTCTTTCTAGGGTATAAAATCAATGTTTTAGGGGAACAAGTGATTTAACATCTAAATTAACAAACAAAATTGTAATACAAAGGTGTAATATATATATAGATAGATAGATATTAAATTTAACAAAAACTAATCAAATAAACCTAATTTAATTATTTAAATCACATATATTTATAACTCAACTGATAACCTATATTGTAAGCTATAGCGGCTTATTTTTGAAATGACTTGCGGTTTCATGGATGAGATGGCTCTGTTCCCATAGACTCCACACAAAACAATCCAAGTCTTCACGGATTTGATGTGATTGGCGCAGCGAATTCAAAACTAGAGAAAGTCTTCGTAAACATTTGCTGTTAGAGAGAGTGCAAAGCTGGTAATTATATTCTTCTGCAGATAATTTTACTTAGAAAGGTCATGCACAACAAAAACCTTGAAAATAACCATAACACAATATTGGCAGGGATATGGTCTTTCTATTCCATCAATGATGTTTCTGAAGTGAGGCTAATGGTTTTAGTGACCTGTCTTTATGTATGTATTCTCATTGGCAAAAAAACTTGTTGACGGGCTTTTAAATTTAAATGATCCTAAGTTCAATCCCAAACATTTCTCACCATCAAACATTAAAAAAAGATAGAAAGACAATCTATCAATCTATAAAATATATCATCTACGAACTATGAATACTTACTACGTACCATTCGATTTGATTTTTTGATTATAATTTTTTGCTCTTTCACTGAACCTGTAAATATCCAAACACATCTCGATATGTTTAATAAAGAAACCATTCCACTACGTAACATACGTTATGAGCGTACGAACCTCATAATACATGTTATCAAAATTTGTATCAATAGTGAAAGCCGGCCAAGATTTTAATAATCTAAATATATTTAAAAAAAAAAAACCTTACAAAATATCATTTTAACATGCAATCATGCATGGTTGACTTTATAATACATATTAAATATATACTTATTTTGTATTATTATTATTATAAATGTTATTTATTAATATTAATATTAATGTTTTTTGTTTTTTTTGAGTAAAGACTAAATCTATTAAGAGAGGAAAAAATAATCAAGCCTCGAAACAGGAAGAGCAGAGAAGCAGGGGAGCCGGAGGTGTAAGGAAATCAACCTCACTCCATAGAGACATACAAGGGAATGCCCATAGAAAGCATAGGAATACAAATGAAAGTACTGAGGAGAAAAGCTACCCCGAAGGGTTATTTCCTACAAAACTACATTTTTTGCCTTTTTTCTTGCTCACTTTTGTCCACCTAGTGGAGCTTGGCTGAGTCATGACAAGTTGTAGATTATTCTTTTCTGACGGTTGAGCATCCTTATCAGAGTCTAAGGACGAAGAGAAATGAGAACCTCCGGAACAGCCGAGGGAGCGTCCATCGGAATTTCCTCATTCTGCAAATCAACTTCAATTTCCTCATCAACTTGCACATCTGCCTCAGATTCCTCCTCCTCCGAACTTGAGAAGCCTAGGTCGTCCAACGGACGAGGAGGCTCAAAAGGCTTCCATCTCTTGGATTTGGGCTTACGGTTCAGATTCTTCTTTTTATCTTTGAAGTGGGAACATGTACTTTGAAGGTGCCCTGTTTGATGACAATGGCGACAGCGAAAGGCTGTATTCTCGTAATCCAGTGGTTGAGTCCAATGGAAATCTCCAAACTTGAGGTTAATCTGATCCGGCAGTCCTTTGCTGATATATATTTCTGCACACAGTCTGCCGTAAGTGAAGAGACCATTTTCCCTTCTTGAGGTATCTGTAGCCAGGTATCGTCCTAAAGTTTTTCCAATGGCTAAGAAGACAGAGAAATCCCAAAAATGAGCCGGAAGATTCGGGAGCCTGACCCAAATGGGAAGCTTGGAGATGACTGCTGTAGAAGGGTCGAAATGAGGAAACCAAGGGGTAAGAAAAAGCCCAGCCGAACACCAGAACCAAGGGCCTCCCGTTAAGGCTTTCTGGTAGTCTTCGTTTGAGTCAAAAACCACGAGGAAGAAACCTTTTGAACATAAGAAGATTTTTCATTTTTTAGTCCAAAAGGAATGGACCCATTGATAAAGATCTGTTGTGCGAGGCCATAGCCCATTAAATCTGCATATGAGTGCTGATTCTACAAAAATCTGGTAGTGGTTCTCAACCCCAGGATTAGAGAGGCTAATAGAGGGAATTTCCTCTGATTTGTCTACCAGAAAGGGCTTTGGAACGCCATTTAGCTCGGCTGCCTTAGAAGAAACCTGAGGTTGGGCAGCGTTTTTGCGTGCTGCATCTTTGTAAGAGAAAGATGGGGCAGAGGAGGTTTGCCCAAAGGAACCATCTCTTAAACGGAAATAAGCCCCAATAGAGGCATCCTTTTGAATGCTGTAAAAGGAGAGAGGAAGGGGATGCATAAGTTGCTTACCCTTATATAGTAGTCTAAGGCAAGAGGAGGGAATCCCCAGCCGACATTCAAGTTTTTGCAGAAGATCCTGCACAAGATCTGTTGCACGAACCCATAACATTGTCGTTTTACCTTAAAGATTGACTTGGATCTGAAATGCATGTGATTCTTTAGGCAGATCTGGCTGGTTCAAGAGAGAAAGCTACTTCAGAGTTAAGCTCATCTGAACTTGCCGCCTGATAATTGCTTGCCCATAGATCTGGGTTTTTTTGAGACCCCAAGATCTTCTGGGCTTCTGATCTGATGGTTTGACTGCAGATCTGAGCTTCTGACGGCCATCCATGGTCACGACGCCCAATTCAGAACTGAACCTTGACCCTGCAAACACAACTTGGACTAGATTGGATGAAAAGGAAGCATGTGGACAGAACGTTATTGACCTTGCCGTAGAGTCGGTATCTTGACGGTGGATCTTGGGGATTCGACGAATGCAGATCTGTAATAAATGCAGATATGTGACCCCATTGTGCAGATCTGTGACATTGAGTCCCTCTGCTTGGATGTCGCTGAAATCTTTCTTCAAAAAATACTCCCCTTCCTTTACATGTTTAGTGTCTCAAGCGCAAGATTCGAATTTGAAGCCTTCAATTCCTTCTGCACTAAGGCTGATGCCAACGGTCCCCGCAGAGGCGTCTTCCTTCTTCGAGACTAAGAGTTTCGCTGGCATGGAGACCAGGAAACAACTGATATCTATGAACCCCTCTGCATGCAGTAAAACTTTAAGATTACTCCAATATTTGGGTTCCGTGAAGTTGACGAGAAGCCATGATTCGCACCCTGAGAATGACAGGTAGTCTGCGGCAGTGAAAACATTCAGCGCGGTGGGCAGCAGAGAGCCGAAAACCACTGAAACCCTCGTCTCCATCGCTCCACTCTTTTTCGATCGTTCGAGAGCCAATATTAATATTAATTTTAAATTCATTTTATTAACATTTTTATTTATTAATGTGGTTGTGTTAGTAATATATGTTATTAAAATTTATATGAATAGAAAAACTTAATCAAACTTTTAATAATCTAAGATATATTTATAATTTAATTTTTTTTTTAAGGAATAGTCTTAAATTCATTTTGTTTGAGTACTGCATTATGCCAAACAATATATTAAGATAATAATTGTTTTTTATATTATTATTATTATTATAAATATATATTTATTAATTATCATATTAATATTAAATCCATGTTTATCATTCTATATAAACCACATTTATTATTGTGGTTGTGCTAGTATTAAGTTCAAAGATAAATATGAGTAGGTGAATTTTTTTATGTAAATATATCATTGTATTACTATCGACGTCAAAAAAGTTTACATAAGATTGTGCTTCTCGAAGCACTCTATGAGCCAAATAGTGATCAAAAATCCTTTTTTGAGAAATAAAAAAGAGGACCTTTTTAGATAGGAATAGAGACCCAAAGAATAGAATGGCGCTGAAGGAATAACATTTTTCTATCTACCCTTTACAAAGGAAAGCTATTGAGACTAAGAAAAAACATACTCACATTAGGTATAAATAGGTAAGTAACAAGTTATGCAAGTTGTAAAATATTGGAGCTCGAGTGAAAAAAATTATTCAAGGATGATGACTCACACTCCTAGAGAACCGGCGTCTTGAGAATTGTTTCTTGGAAGCGTGGAATTGGTAGAAATTGTGTTGAGAGGAACAACATTGATAACTTTGTCCTCTTGCTCAATGTCATTGGATTCATTCTCAGAGTCTGTAATTATGTATCTTTGCACCAGAGTCAACCTTACAACTATGTCATCCAGGTTGTAGCATATTTCACTCAAGATACGTTTGAGTTCTTCTTGTCCTACAAAGAGTTTGTAATTATCAACTTGCTTGTCCCCAATTACCATACATAGAAACGTCTCCATATGTCGATGATGGTGATGGAGTGAAAGAAATGTAGAAGCCTCTTTCTAAGTTTTCTAAGGTCTCGAACCCATTTGACACCACTTCCACTAATCTCGAACTCAAAAAAATATTGGTGACCAACAAATTCCTTAGCTTCTAGCCTTACAATTTATTTATGAACCTCTAAAGGATTAACTTCAAATAAATTGACTATGGATTCCCATCTAAAGAGTTGATGATTCCTCGATGAGGACAGCCTTTCCATACCACCACGACGAGCTAGTTGTCACTCTGGATTAGTGCGATGTATACATTGCAAAACACATAAGACCGTACAATGCCTAACCATAGGGAAGGAGTCCGAGTAGGAGACATGAGGGATAATACTTTGAGATAGATACTAGCGTGATAACATTCTCAAGAGAAAGAAAGTGAAATATGGGTGGTGGAAGGAGCCGCGAGAGACACTAAAACACGCAAATAGACTACCAATTAGGTGAGCCAATGGAGCCTATCTCGACTGAAGAATAATTTAAATGCCATTAATTGCACCAATACAGTTAAGAGATGGGTTGAACCCGACAAAATTTATGGACTATGAGGACCTATAAACATCTAAATGCAACCTCAAAACCAAAATGAAAAGGTTTCAGAGTACCAAGCCCCACAGAAAAGCACCATATAGTTGAAAGAAACCCCTGTATGTTCATAATTTTGTAATCAGGCCTCGGAAAGGACAATGACGAACTCAAAACATGGGAAAGACCCCATATGATGGAAGAACAACACAAAGAACATGGAGGAAAAATCCTATCGAAAGACCCAATACTTTGAGAAAAGCATAAATAACTCAGAGATGTCACGTTGAACTAGGGGAAAGGGAAGGCATAGTTAAGAAACAACCATTGACATAACTCTACTACCTGATGATTAAACCACCAAGCTAGACTTGTCCATAATTCTGCAAAGAAGAGAGCAATGACTTCAATGTAAAACAAAATTTCAAGACTACACCACCCTACTAATGTCATGGGAAATTTATACACTTTCTACATGGTGAGACTAGTGATATGAGGGAAGAGAGGGTAGTGAGAAGCACATGAAAAAACCACATGTCCTAGGAAGAGCCGGGACCCACAAAATCCAAACATAGTTGCATGATGAAACCATAAATGAGACATAATTTCCTATCACAAGGATCTCGATTCATAACAAATCCACCATGAGAAGAAGGCTCCATATTCGTGGGAACAGAAGGAATGAAACCAAGTGACAATCCCAGAGTGTTTGTAGAGGCGGATCCCAAAGGTTGGGCATTAAATGGAGTGTGTCGAACCCAGTAGGAAAAAATACAATTGACCCATTCGCGCCACATAGATTCCATGTGAAATGGTATGGAAGGCCCACACCATATAAGAAGTACTACCTTGACTCCATTCAAATGGTGTACACACATGCAAGGATTTGTCATAGCTAATAACTGACGGTTTAGGTTAGTGTGTCAGTTGGAGTGAGGAATATTCTCGTGCTCGTAAATTGACATCAATGTTTACCCCCCTTAGGGAGAGGATTGTTTGCTAATGACTGTTCTTGATGGGTCAGATAACTGATCTCCAGAAAGTTGTCCTTTCATTCCATTTCATCCCATGAAACATCACTAGTAGTATTTTTTTTCGACATCCCCAATTGGTAAGATAGTTTGCCACCTTATTCCTATCGATTGATAACAACTCTTGAATATTCACAACCATTCTCTTCAGGTACCAACTGTGGATGTTGTTGTCCAACAAGTGACTCAAGAGTAATTCCTTGAGGATAAATATGATGAGTTGGGAGTCACCATGTATTTGAATTATCCTGTATCATTTCTGAGCTACTATTTAGAGCTCACAATCAAGCGCCCTGAATTCTACCATGTTGCTCATGGCTATCCCATAGGAATGAGGAAATACATGCACAGGTGTTGAGTGAACAATCCTGTAGATACCGCCAATGCTTGCTTATCCTGGATTTCCTTTGGAGGCGCCATCAATATTGAGGTCGATGAAGGCCTGCTGTGGGAGGGATAAATAGTCCTTAGGTGGAGGCTTTACTAACTTTTGGATTAAATGGCTATCACAACCATTTCATAATAGGATAACCAAATCCTTCATTATAAGTGTCTCGATCTCATTGATAATGATATCCTCTATGGTCGACAAAAGTGCCAATATTGTGTCCCTAATATTATTTAAGATAATGTCTTTAGGGACTCAAGAGTTCCTCCTTCAATTCTCAAATAATCATAGATTTATTTCCTTCCATAGACCCAAGAGCAATAGTCCAATGGCTAAGTGCTAGGCTTTTATTATCCATGGGTGTTGAAATGAGCATGTGAATATTTCCTGTGTTAGGTATGTGTTATGTTATTTCCACGATTGGATCTAGGCATAGTACGTTGTGTTGGACGTAGAGTGGGGAGAACCCAAAGATGGTGGGAGGACATACCCATGAGTTTGTGCATGGTTTTTTCACATGGTTTTGGCCATGATGGTTTTCTACCAATGGTATTTGTAGCTTGTTTCAAGGCAACTATGTTTGTGGAGGTTTTCCGTTACACCAAAACCCACAGGTGTTAGTAAATGTTACAAACGAGTAACTAGGATCCCTAGGGTGGAAATTACAGATTCTATATAGGTGCAGTGATTTTTCCAACACCTCCCCTCAAACGCATCTTGGGGGAATCAAACCTGGGTCCAAGCTCTGATGCCATGAGGAGGTTTTCCATTACACCAAAACCCACAGGTGTTAGTAGATGTTACAAATGAGTACCTAGGATCCCCAGGGTGGAAATTACAGATTCTATGGAGGTGTGGTGATTTTTCCAACAATGGTTATGTTCTAATCTAGGGTTAATGGATTGGAATTTATGAATACTTTGACATGTATATATATGCATTGTAACATTCAAAGGAATATAATGAAAAATCAATCTTGTAGTCCTCGTTTTGAGGTCCAACGGAAAACCTCTGTGTATATTTGTTTTATGTTCTCGCCATTCTATATTTTTTGTCTTAAGAATGTGCTTTCAAGTAATTTATGTACACAGTTAAAAGCTGCAATTGGTATCATAAATGTTTTGGCTTCAAGGGGACGCCTTTGTTGCTCAGGGGTTTTTCTCAGGCCTATGGAAGACCCTGTTATAGTGGTAGATATGGGGGATCAATTCTTATGGTGGAAGAAGATGGTGAATAGTGGAAAGATAGAGATTGAGAAATTCAATGGACAAATATTTGAGTTGTGGAAACTCAAGATGTAGGATTTGTTGGTGGATAAATATCAACCGATCATGGTATATCTGGGTACTAAACTAATGAAAATTTCACCAGAAGAATGGATTAATTTGGATTGGGATGCAAAGAGGACAATAGACTTGTGTATCTCAGATCAATATTATTGAATGCATCATGGGAAGCTATGTCGAAGGATTTGTGAGACAAGTTAGGGACTTTGTACCCATCTAAGTATTTGGTGAATAAATTCTTCATGCAGAAAAAGTTTTATAACCTGAGGATGGAGGATGGTGACTCAATAACAGAGAATTTGAATGCCTTTAATACTATGGTAATCCATTTGTTATTTTTTGATATAAAAATTTCTGATGAAGATAAGTGCATCAGTTTGCTATGTTCTTTACCAGATTTGCAGCATAGTTTGGTTGTTGCTATAGGAAGCAATAAAGCTATCTCGAAGTTTGATGAAATAGTATCATCCTTTTTCGAAGGAGATGAGATAGAAAAATATAGAGAGCGAGAATGGAGATGCCTTTTCTGTAAGAGAACTGTCTCAGAACATAAATAAAAAAAAGTCCTCAAGTGGGAGATCTAAATCTATAGGGAGATCTAAATGTCCAAGAAAACTTGTAAAGGTATGCTAGAAATGTGGAAACAAAGGGCACTACAAAAAGGATTGTAAATCTAAAACTTCTGAGAAAGGAGAGGGATATGATGATTCTCCTTTTTTAGAGGAAAAAAACACCACAGATGAAGGTGGGGATGTGTACTTAGATTCTTCTTCAAGTACACATGTAGATCATGGGGCATGGTTGATTGACTCACGTGCATCTTCTCAATTCACTCCCCACAGGGAGTGGTTCAATGAGTATGAGAAATATGATGGGGGTGATGCATTATCAGGGGATGATAGGATGGCTAAAATCATCAAACATGGAAAATTCAAGTTGAAGTTGCAAGGTGGAAGGATTAAAACACTTCCTAGTGTTCTGCATATTCCTGCATTGGCCATAAATCTATTTTTTTTAATCAAGATGGATGATTTAGGTGTGAAAATAGTGTTCAAGAAAGATACATGCAAGATCATTTAGGGAGCACTGGTATGCAGGGAGTTCAAATTATAACTTTGTACAAGCTTCTCGGTAGCACTATTATTAATGGGTGCAATATTTTTGTGGTTCCTTAAAGTGCAGCAGAAAATATAGTGGTATGTGGAGAAAAGATCCTGCTATGGCATCAAAGGCTTGGACATATTGGAGATAAGTGCCTTCCAATATTGCATGGTAATTTTATGATAGAAGTTATGTCTAACTACTCTATCGATTACAATTTTTGTGAACATTGTGTTTATGGGAAGTAAAATAAAGTGAGTTTTCCCTTGGGTGCTAAGAGGGCGAAAAGGATATTAGAGCTTGTGCATAGTGATGTGTTTGGAACTATATTGGTTCCATCACTAAGTAAGTCTATGTACTATGTCTCATTTATATATGACTTCTTGAGGAATACAGGGATATATTTCCTCAGGATGAAATCTAAAGTCTTTGATATGTTTAAAGAATTTAAGGCTCTAGTGGATAGTGAAATGGAGAAGAAGATTAAGGTGTTGAGCACATATAATGGTAGAGAGTTTTGCAATAAAGAATTTGAAGAGTTCTATAAGAATTGTGGTATAGCACGACAAAAGACTACTCCATAAACCCCTCAGAAAAATAGTGTTGCAGAAAGAATGAACAAGAAGTTGATGAAAAAGGCAAGAAGCATGCTGAGTGCCATTGGATTAGGGTAGGAATTCTTGGCAGAGGTAGTGGATATTACATGTTTCATGTTTAACAAATCAGCTTCATCAACATTTGAGGATAAGACTGCACATGAGTTATGGAATGGTAAGAAACGCTCTCTTTCACATCTAATGGTATTTAGCTCTGATGCATATGTACATGTTCTAAAGAAGAAAAGAACCAAGCTTAATAATACTATGAAATGTGCATACTTATTGGGTATAAGGATGGTTTAAAATGTTATAAGCTTTGGAACCCAGAAACAAGGAAGGTAGTGTACAACCGAGCTCTGGTGTTTAGAGAGGTGAAAGATGTTATTAAACATGAAGTCCTACCAAAGGAACATGATAAGATATATTTTGAACTAAAGGAGGAAGAATCAGACTCTACAACAGAACAAGAATCAAAAGATTAAGAGCCACAAACTCCGGTTTTGATAAGATTAGTTTGAGAGAGAAGGAAAACAAAGAGGTATAATCTATCTTCTTTCTATTCAAATTTTGTTTTATCTATTCCTCATGATGTTCCCAAAACTGTTAGGGAGGTAGTGGATTTGTAGGATAGAAAACTCTGGAAAGAGACCATTGTTGATGAAATGGAATCTTTGGACAAAAATGACATTTGGGATCTTGTGGAGTTGCTAGCTAGAGGGAAACCCATTGGCTGAAAATGGGTGTTTAAGAAGAAGATGAATTCGGAAGGAAAGGTGGAGAACTATAAATCTTGGTTGGTATCAAAAGGTTATTCCTAGGTGTTGGGAATTGATTTTGGTGATATATTTTCTCCTAGTCCCAAGTTAGCTTCCATTAGATTACTTGTATCTATTGTTGTTGCATTTGATTTTGAAATAGAACATATGTATGTGAAGACAACATTCCTTCACAAGTATCTAGAAGAAGATATCTATATGAAGCAACATGAATGATTTGCTGTGAAGGGTACGAAAGAACTTGTATGTAGATTAAAAAATCCTCTGTATGGGTTAAAACAATCACCAAGGATGTGGTATGATAAATTTAATACATATATACGGGGACTTGGCTTCAAAAGCAGCAAAGACGATCACTATGTATATTTTAAATTAATTGGTGACCGTGTTATTTATTTGGTCTTGTATATAGATGGTATGTTGTTGATTAGAAATAACAAGGAAATTATCCAATATTCGAAGACCCAATTATCCTCCAAATTCGATATGAAGGATCTTGGTGTTGCAAACTATATTTTGGGCATGGAAATTAAATGAAATCAGGCAAAGAAGAAGCTATGGTTAAACCAGAGGAATTATGTCGAGATAATATTGCAGAGGTTTAATATGCAGGATAGTAAACTGGTGAAGGTTTATATTTCTGTAGGTGTAAATTTATTTGTTGAATAGTGTCCTGAGACACAAAAAGAGGAAGAGGACATGTCCCATGTTCCATATATGAGTAGTTGGTAGAATGATGCATTCAATGGTTTTCACCAGACCATACATTGCACATGATGTGGGAGTATTGAGGAGGTTTATGTCAAAACCATGGAAGGAGCATTAGACGACACTAAAGCAAGTTTTCAGGTATTTAAGTGGCACTAGTGATTATGGTCTGCACTACAAAGGAAGTCTAGGATTAGAAAAAAGATTGGACATTCATGGAATTGTTGATGTAGACTGGGCTGAGGATCTATATCGAAGAAGATATATAAGTGGCTATATGTTTAACCTATTTGGAGGAGAAGTTAGTTGGTTGAGTAAGGCTAACTTTGTACTTTCAACTACATAGATTGAATACATGGAATCCACTCATGCAAGAAAGGAAGCAGTTTGGTTGCACATATTGTGTTCAAGTATGAGGATGGTGCAGCAAGCTCTAAGGATATACTACGACAACCAAAGTGAAATTATCTCAACTAAAAAACTTGCTTATCATTCAGAGACAAAGAACATTGAGGTTAAGTATCACTTTGAGAGGGATATGGTTGAGGGAAAAAAGATGTTGTTGGTTAAGGTGGACACTTTGAAGAATGTTGCAGATGCATTGATGAATTTTGTGGGCACTGAGAATTTTTCTTGGTATAGAGAAATAATGGTTGTTGTAGGGTGAGACCAATGACAAGTATCTCTTATGGCCCCCTATGTTGAAAGAAACCAACGTGTTGGAGAATGTTAGGTATGTGTTATATTATTTCCATGACTAGGTACATTTGTAGTATGTTGTGCATGATGCAGAGAGGGGATCACAGTGGGGCGAAAACCCACCTTGCCCGGGTATTTGTAGGGGTACAGCAAATCCCCTGCAAGAGGTTTGTGGTGCCTAAGGATTTTCTTATGCAGACCTAATAATAGTTGGGCAGACCCAAAGATGGTGGCAGGACCTACCCATGGTTTTATGCATGGATTTTGCACAAAGTTTTGGGCATGATGCTTTTCTGCCCATGGTGTTTTGTTGATCGAGTCAAGGGACCTATGGTTATGTTTTAATTGAGGGTTAATGGATTGGGATTTATGAATGCTTCGACATGTATATATATGTATTGTGACATTGAAAGGAATATAATGAAAACTCGATCTGGTAGCCCCAATCTTGGGATCCTTTCCATTTCATATTTTTCTGTTTTACGAATTTTTTTGTAGGTAATTTATGTAAAGAGTTAAAACCTACATCCTAAATACAACACCACAAAATATCAGCATAATGAGACATGAGAAGTAAATGAGATGTAGTATTTTATTCTTGAAAATAAAGGATACATATCGATGGGTCCTAGAAACCTTTAGATCTAAAATGTTCCCATGTGAGTAGATGACCCCAAGAAATCATCTAGAGGAAAATTGATATTTTTGGGCATCCTCCATTGTGCCATAGTTTTTTCCATAATTTAATTGGTCATTCGACTTATAATCCACTGCCATAGAGTTACTTTATTTTATTGTGAAAGATCCTTAATATGAGTTACCCCATCAAAAAATATTTGGTTTGTACAAAATGCAGATGAGGGGATGTCTTGTTGTATTCATGCCATTGAATAATGTTCTTTATATAGTCCTCCGACTTATCCCTATCTTCTTTATTTTTCCACTCTCGCCAAGTTCGGCCTCAGTTTTTCATTTTCTAGAAATATGTAACATGATAAGCACCTTGTGATTGAGTGAGATTATTTATGACTCGAAGTTCGTCATTTGTTTATAAGATGGGACAATGTTCCCACGTTTCCTCCCAAAATGTAGCATTCGTGCCATTTCCAATTTCCTAGAACGCCTTCTATCTCACACTTCCTCTTGTCCCAAAGGCCCAATTCCATATTCCTAAGCCCTTAATTTCCCCTTTGATGTGAAAATGGTAAACTTGTCTGTTAAGGGATAACTATTTACGTGACCATATTTCCTTCTAGGGTTGGGAGCCTCCCTAAATCCATTGGCACCCAAATTTCATAACATACACTCTGTTAGTTAGAATGGGATCTCAAAATCCTAATCCACCTTTTGACCTCGGGAGAGTCAGCTCGTGCTACCCCACCAACACCTATTTATGTATGATATAAGATCCTTTCCAAAGGAAATTAGTCCATAAAGAGACTAATTGGTTGACTACCACAACGGGTAATGTCATTACTGAGAGCTGGTAATTAGGGAAGGCTTGCAACACTACCCTCGTGAGTATCGAACGACTCAGAAAGTGGAGTGCGCGATAGGTCTAGTTGTTAATTTTTCTATGAGTCCTCTCAATAATCTCTTCCCAAGAGGAGATTTTGTGATGATGTAAAACCAATAAGGCTCCAAGATATTCATAAGGAAGGAAACCTCGACCAAGAACAAACATTTTGCTAACACGATTTTGTACCATTTTTGGGCAATTGAAGAAAAAAATGCACATCTTGGCAACATTCACTTCCATGCCTATGGTGTTACATAAAAGTATGAAAGAGCTTCAAGATAATTTTAAATTCCTTATAGGTTTGAAATATGAATAAGATGACATCATCCATAAACCAAAGATGTGAAATTGGTAGATTTGGTGCAAACAAGAGTTCTTTTTGGAACATTCTACTAAGGACTTCCATGGCTATGATAAAAATAAAAGGTAATAGAGTATCACATTGCCACAAGATTCTTGAAGAGTTAAAAGGTCTTGAGGGGACCCACTAATCAATATTGAGAAAGATACTGATGAGATAATTGAAAGCACCCGGGAAATCTAGTGTTCTGAAAATACAAAGGCATCGAGGATTTGAACAAGGAACATCTAGCTTAAGTGATCATACACCTTGTAAAATTCAAGTTTAACAAACATACCTGGTTGTTTTGTTCTTTTTAGAGAATGAAATATCTCCTATACGACTATGATGCCATCAGATATTTGTCTACGCATTATGAAACATGATTGAGAAGAGGAGATAAGGGAGGGGAGAAGGGGTTTCAACTTGTTCACCATCATTGTTGATATGATTTTGTATAGCACATTACATAGTGCAATTGGTGAGAACACTTCAAGTGTTTTCGAGCGACCCATTTTATGAACTAGTGTGACTAAAGTTACATTGAGTGAAGGGTATATGTTTTCATTATATCTTGATTCTTCGACTAGATTTACTATTTCTTCCCCCAGAAAATCGCAACATTTCTGAAAACGTTGGTTGTGAAACCATATGGTCCAAGAGCTTTGTTTATAGGCATATTCATCACCACCAATTCAACTTCTTCCTCGGATATTGGCTGCATCGATTCCCTATTTTGTTCCTTACTAACCAACCTAGGAATGTGCTATAAAACAACAACGATAAATATTTGATAAAACAATAGCGATTTTCTCCATATAGTAGGTGAATTGAAACATGTTTATAGAATAACTTTATTGTCATATTTACTAATTATATAACTAGCACAAACATATTTACCAATATGGTTGATATACACCGATAGGCATATATCAAGCATATATACAACCACATTTTCCAATGTGGTTGATAGATGCCGATTGGCTTATATCAACCACATTAGTAATTATTATGGGTATTTAGTACTATTAATAACTATATAAACATTAACAACGAGATTATTTATATATATTACTGTATAATATTAGATTAATTTATTAATAATTATTATTAAACTTCCTAATTATATATTAGTAATAATAAGAATAGTCATAATAATATCTTAGATTATCATTATATTGATTTAATAATCTAATTTTAATATAAATATAAAATAATTAATAATATTAATAAATAATGATTGATTATAATCTAAATAATATTATATTATTATTATTATTATAATATATAAAATATTAATTATTTAATATAATATATCAATATTATTATTTTGTAATTAATTAACTTAACAAATAATAGCAACTATATCTTATAATATTTATTATTTTTTATTATAGGGAATTTACTATAATAATATAAACTTCATATTATTGTTATTATTATTATTATTAGGCTTTAGTATTTTTAATATTTATCTCAACGTTTGTATACATTGGGTTTATAATATTAATCCCTTTTGTTTATTATTAGCTAAGCGTTTAATAATAAAATCCCAAGGGATTGTGAACCAACGGGAATAATATTAAACAAAAAGGACTAATATTATAAACCCAAGGAACTAATAAACCTAACTCTTTAATATTATAAACCTAAGGAATTAGTGAACCCAACAGATAAATATTAAAAACCTAAGGGATCAAGAAGCACAAGGAATTGATATTACAAACACAAGAGAAACATAAAGATGACAATGATTGATATTATAAACCCAAGTTAATAATAAAACCAAAGGATTAATACTAAAACCCCAAGGGATTATGAGTTGAAGGAAATAATGTTAAACCCAAGGGACTAATATTATAAACCCAACATTGGTAAAACCTAATATAAATATTAGAAAGACTAAAATAAACATGGTTTATTTTCATGGTGAGAGAATCCTTGTCACAATGTGACATTCAACCATGGTTGACCATGATTGATATTATAAACACGAGGTAATAATAAACCCAAGGGATTGATATTATAAACCCAAATGAATAATAAACCCAAGGGATTAATACTAAATCCCCAAGGGATTATGAACCCAAGGGAATAATATTAAAGACAAGGGACTAATATTATAAACCCAACATTCATAAACCCAAAATTAAATATTACAAATAGTAAAATAAACATCATTTATTTTCATGGTTAGAAAATACTTGTGACAATATGACATTCAAGCATGGTTGACCATGGTTGGATATGATTGACAATGGTTTACCATGATCGATATTATAAACCTAAGGGAATAATGATGTCGGGTTACACCTGATTTACACACAATATGCATGTACAATTCATAATCACATTCATCCCGGGAATTATTAACTCTTTGCTGAGTTAAATACTTAATACATTATATGTTTAAGGCCCCCATTAGTTAGAACTCATGTGGGAACATTCATCTATTAGCACATAGTCTAACCCTTCATATTCTTTCACTATCAGGAATTAATTCAACTCCCAAGCCTTCATTAACCCTTTTAGTAAAGCATTTCCCTAAATCCTTCCTACTATTACTATCGGGACACATACACCCTTCTAAAACCTTTATAAAACCCTTTAACCACATATATAAAAAACCCCCTTTTAAACTTTGCGTTATAACTGGACTAAATCATAAAACCCTTTTATCGATGTTCTAATCCTTTGTAAACCATTTACAAAGGAAATAACCCCAAACACGTAAATACTTACCTTTTTTACCTTTCATAAGCCTTGCACAATTATCAATAATTACCTTTATCACAATCGGCCATTGTAGTTACCCACGGTCTTATCACATATATGCTTTTTCACGCCTTCGATTTTCATATGCAACTATCAGAACAATTAAACCACCTTTTAATATTAAAATAAGGAAATAAACTAAAATTCCACTCTGAACCATATAGCGGAACTCAAAATTTGTACGTCCGCACTTATATTTCTTGTCGGGTGCCCCCCTCCATATAAAACTTCCGCTGCACTTCTCCTCCTCCTCCTCCGATCACTAATCTACCCAATCTCTGATCAGTGCTTAGCGCTATTGGCTATCGCTTGATCCCTACACTTTAAAACTTCCGATCTCACATGTGCTTATGGACCTGATGGGTTCTAAGTCATATTAGATAAGGTTTTGGGTTTGGCCATACATCGCATGTCGCACTTGCTTCCTCCCTTTGAAAGATTGTGATGCGATCCCAAAACCAATGTAAAGCGTTGGATCTGCAGGAGGAGATCAATGGTAGAGGATAATGTGAAGGCTGATGAGTGGACTCGACGATATTTACAAATGTAGAAGTATAAATTTTGAGATCCACTTATATGGTTTGGAGTGGAAATTTAATGTATTTCCTTTGTATTTCTATAAAGTGTTGTGCTGAGGACTTTTATGCAAAAGTGTTATTCAAACATTCTGATAGTCACATATCGGAGTTAGAGGGGGATAAAGGTATGTATGTGGTATGACCATAGTAACTGGTGACGAGTGACTGCGATAAAGGTGATTCTCAAGAATTGTGCAAAGACCAAGGATTGGTGGAAAATGGTATGATGTATGTGATTTTATGTGTTATCAATTATAAAGGGTTTATAATGGATTGAAGCATGATAGAAGGGTTTTAAGGTTAAGCACAATTATAACCCAAGGGATTATGAACCCAAGAGTCAGTCCTTCTATTAACTTGTCACTAAAAACTATGTTACATAAAATACATCACATTCAAATAGGAAGAGGGATAAAAAAAAAAAAAAATTAGCAATCACTTCAAGTTTTCGGAAAAGAGTCAACTTCTCAAGAATTGGGCCTAGGGCCTAAGAAAAAACAAAACACACTACCTTCACCACCCAAATCCGAGATCCCCCTTACTGTGCTGATAATTCTCATTGTCTGTGTGATCCAGAGTGTAGCAGCCCTCACGTAGTTGTCCTGCACATACTGACTGCCACAAGAAGCACTTGTTGTCTCTTGTGCATCTCACCCCTTCATTAGCTAGCTAATACGCTACTATGTTGGCATCTCTACACACATGCCCAAAACTAAGAGTTCTTAGAATTCCTAGGTGTGATTGAACACGGTAATAGACCTGCAAATGTCTCCAGTGTCTTTAGACTTTGTCAGGTGTAGTGCATGTGCCTAGCCACTTGACCGAATTGATTATTAGTTCTGAGTCAGACTCAATGATTGTATTATGTAAATTGAACTCAATTAGAATCTCTAAGCATTGGTCAATGTCCATAAGTTCAGCCATGTTACACAGTAACTTGTCACCATTAGTCACCGTCCCTGTTACCCCTGTTTTCATACATTGGAGGATACATTCCGGGACCTGTGAGCAGTGACATAGCCTAAAAACACTTGCATTATGTTCCCCTAAGTATGTACTTCATGTTCCCTTAAGACACCTGCAAATTATCCCTAAAAAGTGCCCTTTTTCCGTTGGCGCAGGTACACAGTGTCTTATCCGCGCCAATCACTGAAATCCTCAAAAAGGGTTGCGCCCATTGGTGCTCTGTCCTAGAACAACACTCGCACCAACTAAGTTTGACAATGATTTTTGGCAAATGCGCACCCATATGTTTTTTCCTTTCTGATCATGAAGTCTTTTGAGGGAAAAATCCATCTGATAGAGGTCGAGAGTCAT